>JARQOC010000003.1:382968503-383175265 GCA_033576535.1 Allobates femoralis
CCCTCCCCACCCCTTCACCCCCCCATCCCTCACCCCCTCCACCTCAGCCTCCTCCACCTCACAGCCTCCTACCCCAGCTCCCCATCCTCACGCCCTCCATCCCCCCCAACAGCTCCTCACTACAGTCCCACCTCAAGCCCCCCACCCCCCCTCCCGCCTCCCCTCTCCCCCAGCCTCCTCTTCCTACCGCCTCCTCCACTCACGCTCCCCCCTACGCCCCCCCCCTCACGCCTCCCATCTCACACCTCTCAGTCACACCTCCTCCCTCCCCCCCACCCACAGCCTCCTCCACCTCAGCCTCCCCATCCTCACATCCTCCCCAATCTCCCAGTCCCTTCCCACAGCTCCTCCACTCACACCCTCCACCACAGCCTCCTCCCCTCACAGCCTCTCCACCTCACAGCCTCCCCCCTCACACCTCCCCATCTCACGCCTCTCCATCCTCACAGCCTCCTCCGCTCCACTCCTCCACCTTAAGCTCACCTCCCTCCTCCTCCCCTCACAGCCCCCCCATCCCCAGCCTCTCCACTCCCTCCAAGCCTCCCCACCTCACAGCCTCCCCATCCCACAGCCCCTCACCTCAACTCCCACTCACACCTCCTCCACTCACTCCTCCCACCTCACTTAGCTCACACCCCCAGCCTCCCTCCCCTCACCTCTCCAGCCTCAGCCCCCCACCTCCAGCCTCCTCACCCACAGCCCCTCCGCCTCCAGCCTCCCCATCCTCACAGCCCTCACCCATTCCACCCACAGCCCCCCCTCAGCCTCCCACCTCACAGCCTCCTCCGCCTACAGCCTCCTCATCCAACCCTCCTCCCTCCTACCCCTCCGCCTCACAGCCTCCCATCCACAGCCTCCCTCCCTCACACCTCTCACCCCACCTCCTCCCCACAGCCTCCTCAACTCACAGCCTCCTCCACCTCACAGCCTCCTCCATCCTCACAGCCTCCCCACTCACAGCCTCCTACCTCACAGCCCCACAACCCTCCAGCCTGCGCTCCTCCCAGCCTCCACAAGCCTCGCGCCATCTTCAAGCTCCTAATCTCCACAGCCTCCTCCATCCTCACAGCCCTCCTCCCCATCCTCCACAGCCTCCTCCATCCTCACAGCCTCCTCCATCCTCCAGCCTCCTCCATCCTCACAGCCTCCTCCATCCTCACAGCCTCCTACCATCCTCACAGCCTCCTCCATCCTCACAGCCTCCCCATCCCCTCACAGCCTCCTCCATCCTCACAGCCTCCTCCATCCTCACAGCCTCTCACCCTCACAGCCTCCTCCATCTCACAGCCTCCCATCCTCACAGCCCCCCATCCCCCTCAGCCTCCTCCATCCCCAGCCTCCTAACCATCCCTTCCCCCTTAGCCTCCTCCATCCTCACAGCCTCCTCAATCTTCACAGTATCCCCATCCTCACAGCCTCCTCCATCCCACAGCCTCCTCCATCTTACAGCCCCCTCCGTCCTCACAAACCTCCCCGTCTCACAGCCTCCCCTCCTCACAGCCTCCCCATCCTCACAGCCCCTTCCGTCCACCGCAGCCTCCTCCATCCCCTCAGCCTCCTCCATCCCCCAGCCCTCCTCCATCCTCACAGCCTCCTCCATCCCCACAGCCTCCTCCATCCCACACCTCCTCCATCTTCACAGCCTCCTCCATCCTCACAAGCCCCCTCCATCCTCAACAGCCTCCTTTATCCTTTACAGCCTCCCATCCTCACAGCCTCCCACCCAATCCCCCCTCAAGCCTCCTCCTCCCCCTCCATCCCAAGCCTCCTCCATCCTCACAGCCCCCATCCCACACCTTTCCCCCACCTCACACAGCCTCCTCCATCCTCACAGCTTTCCCCCATCCTCACAGTATCCCTATCCTCACAGCCTCCCATCCTCACAGCCTCCTCCATCCTCACGGCCTCCTCCACCTCACAGCCTCCCCCACCTCACAGCCTCCCCCCATCATCACAGCCTCCCATCCTCACAGCCTCCCCATCCCCTCAGCCTCCTCAAACCCCTACCTCCTCCATCCTCACCCGCCTCCACCCCGCCTCCATCCTCACAGCCTTCCTCCAATCCCTTTCCCCCCAGTTATCCCCCTTCCTCCAGCTCCTCCTATCCCCCTTCACAGCCTCCTCCATCCTTACAGCCTCCCCGTCCCTCACAGCCTCCCCGCCTCACAGCCCCCCCCACCTCACAGCCCCCCCATCCTCACAGCCTTTCCTCCCCCTCACAGCCTCCTTCGTCCTCGCAGCTCCCCATCCTCTCAGCCTCCCCATCCCCTCACCTCCCCCACCTCAAGCCCCCCCCTCCTCCCCCACAGCCTCCCATCCCACAGCCTCCCCTCCTCACAGCCCCTCCATCCTCACCCCCTCATCTTCACAGCCTCCCCATCCTCACAGCCCCCCCTCCCCTCAGCCTCCTCCCTCCCCTCAGCCTCCTCCATGCCCCAGCCCCTCCATCCCACAGCCCCTTAATCCCCTCAGCTTTCCCCCTCCTCACACCTCCTCCACCTCACAGCTTCCTCAATTTACGATCCCTACCCACACTCCCCATCCCCCCAGCCTCCCCTTACATCCCTTCCACCCTCCTCCATCTCACACCCTCCCCCTTACGCCTCCTCCTCTCACAGCCTCCCATCTCACAGCCTCCCCCCCCCCTTCCCCCGCCTCCTCCCATCCCCCACCTCCCCCCCATCCTAACCCCCCCCCCCATCCCACACCCCTCAATCTTCACATAAACCCCATCCTCACAGCTTTCCCCCATCTTCACAGCCTCCCCATCCTTACGCCTCCTCCGTCCTCACGCCCCCCCTCCTCACAGCCTCCCCCTCCTCACAGCCTCCCCATCCCACAGCCTCCTCCATCCTCACACCTCCTTCGTCCTCGCCCCGCCTCCCCCACCTTTTTGCCTCCCCATCCCCTCAGCCCCCTCCATCCTCACAGCTCCCCTCCCCCAAAACCTCCCCCACCTCACAGCCTCCCCCTCCTCACAGCCTCCCTCCTCCTCCCCAGCCCCCCTCTATCCTCACACCCCATCCTTCCATCTCAACCTCCTCCATCTCACAGCTTCCCTATTCCTCACAGCCTCCCCATCCCCTCAGCCCCTTCCTCCACCCCTCAGCCCTTCCTCCCTCAGCCTCCTCCCCTCCCCCACAGCCTCCCCCAATCCCCTTCAGCTCCCCCATCCCCCCCTCCTCCATCCTCACCCCTTCCTCATTTACAGTTCCCATCCTCAAGCCCCCCCCCCCCTCCCATCCCTTTCACCTCCTCCTCTTCACACCCCTTCCACAGCCTCCCCCTCTCACAGCCTCCCCTCCTTTCAGCCTCCCCCCTCACAGCCCCACATCTTTTACAGCCTCCTCCCATCCGCCTCCCCATCCCCCGCCCCCTCCATCCCCCACAGCCCCCCACCTCACAGCCTCCCATCCTCAACCTCCCCATCCCACAGCCTCCTCCCTCTTCACACCTCCCTATCCCACACCCCCCATCCCCCACCTCCTCCATCCCCTCAGCCTCCACATGCCCTCAGCTCCCCATCCTCACAGCCTCCCCAATCCCCTCACCTCCTCCATCCTCACAGCCCCCTCCATCCCCCAGCCTCCTTCGCCCCCACAGCCTCCTCCATCCCCACCCTCCTCCATCCCCTCAGCCTCCCCCATCCCACAGCCTCCTCCATCCCCAACCCCTCCCCCTTTTTCCCCCCCCCCCCCCCCCCCCCCCCCCCCCCCCCAAACCCCCCCCCCCCCACCCCCCCCCCCCCCCCCCCCCCCCCCCACCCCCCCCCCCCCCCCCCCCCCCCCCCCCCCCCCCCACCCCCCCCCCCCCCCCCCCCCCAACCCCCCCCCAATCCCCCCCCCCCCCCCCACCCCCCCCCCCCCCCCCCCCCCCCCCCCCCCCCCCCCCCCCCCCCCCCCCCCCCCCCCCCCCTCCCCCCCCCCCCTTTTCCCCCCCCCCCCCCCCCCCCCCCCTCCAAACCCCCACCCCCCCTCCCCCTCCCACAGCCTCCTCCATCCCCCCAAAGCCTTCCCATCCCACAGCCTCCCCATCCCCCCAGCCCCCCCATCCCCTCAGCCTCCTCCATCCCCTCAGCCTCCTATCCCATCAGCTTCCTCCACATCCTCACAGCCTCCTCCATCCTCACAGCTATCCTCAATCTTTCACAGTATCCTATCCTCTAACAAGCCTCCTCCATCCCCTCAGCCTCCTCATCTTCACAGCCTCCTCCGCCTTACAGCGCTCCTCCATCTTCACATGCCTCCTCCGTCCTTACACCTCCTCCGTCCTCACAGCCTCAACCATCAATTCACAGCCTCCTCCGTGATCACAAAGCCTCCTCCATTCCCCTCTCCTCCTCCATCATCACAGCCTCCTCCATCCTCACAGCCTCCTCCATCCCATAGCCTCCTCCATCCTCACATCCTCCTCAATCTTCACAGTATCCCTATCCTCACAGCTTCCCTCCATCTTCACAGCCCTCCTCCATCCTTACAGCTCGGTACCTCCATCCTCAACACCTCCTCAATCCCCTCAGCCTCCTCCATCCTCACAGCCTCTTCCATCCTCACAGCCTCCTTCGTCCTCACAGCCTCCTCCATCCTCTCAGCCTCCTCCATTCCCCTCAGCCTCCTCCATCCTCACAGCCTCCTCCATCCCCACAGCCTCCTCCCATCCCTCACAGATAGCCTCCCCATCTTCAAGCCTCCTCCATCCTCACAGCCTCCTTCCATCCCACAGCCTCACCTCTCCTCACCCCTCAAGCCTCACCTCTCCTCACTCCTCCAGCCTCACCTCTCCTCACCCCGTCCCAGCCGGACCTCTCCTTACTCCTCAGCCGGCCCTCTCATCACACCCTACCGAGCCGGACCCTCTCCTCACCCCTCCAGCCGACCTCTCCTTCACCCCGTCCACCCCACCTCTCCTCATCCCCTGGACCATTCGTGCAAACCTCTCCTCACCGCCCTCCAGCCTCACCGTCTCCTCACCCCCTCCAAGCCCACCTTTCCTTACCTCTACCAGCCCCAACCTCTCCTCCCCGCTTCCATCCCCCCACCTCTCTCCCCCTCCATCTTCTGCTCTCCTCACCCCTCCCAGCCTCTGCTCTCCTCACCCGCTCAGCCCTCTGCACTCCGTCACGGCTCCTCCAGCCTCCCGCTCACATCATACTCTGCTATCCACAGAGCCCCCGTCTATACTCTGATACCCACAGAGCCGCCTGTATACCTGATACCGACAGAGGCATTTCTATTCTCTGCTACCACACAGAGCCGTCTCTATACTTCTGTTAC
Source organism: Allobates femoralis (assembly GCA_033576535.1). NCBI lineage: Eukaryota > Metazoa > Chordata > Amphibia > Anura > Aromobatidae > Allobates > Allobates femoralis. The sequence goes on from JARQOC010000003.1 coordinate 382,973,777, forward strand.
CGGCACAGAGCGCCCTGTTATACTCGGCGTCCCACAGAGCCGAGAGTCGAGAGATCCACCACACACCAGCCTTGTAAAATCTGCTTACCCAAAGAGCCTTCTCTATACCTGCTACCCACAGAGATCCGCCTGTATAATCTGCTACCTACGTCACAAAGGCCGCCAGTATACTCTGCATACCAAAAAGAGCCACCTGTATAATCTGCTACCCACAGAGCCGCCTTTTATACTTGCTACCCCAGAGACCCCTGTATAATCTGCTACCTCTCAGAGGCCTCTGATACCTGCTACCCACAGACCCGCCTGAAATACTCTTATACCTCACGTCACCCCCCTGTATACACACAATCATTTCACCGCGCTCCCGATGCAATTGCATCGTGCCTTTTTACTAGTATAACAAATAAAAGGCAGTCCCTAATGGAGCACTGAAGAAGGAGAGAATTACTAATCTTATATTAAAGCCATCCAAATCTTTATTAAGATTGTCCCCCTAAACGCCACAACATGTTTTCGACATCTTCCTCAGATGACGTGTTTTACGGGTCCTGGATCACGTGGGTGTTGACTTCCAGAAAAGGATCGCTGGATCGACGGCGTCTAAAGCCCTGATCGTTAACTGGTGTATCGCACAATACCCTAATTGAGCGATACTGCCTACCCACCACAGACCAATTTTAGTGTCTCCAGGTGCTTCTCAATATTTGGTGCCCCTCTGTTTATTTTGTTTTGTCGTAAGAAGACAACTTTTGCGGGCAATACCGCAGACTTTCTTGGGGCCAAGAAACAAGAAAGCCTCAGCCTAGCAAACCAAGCCAGGAAAACTACCACCGACTCCTATCAGAAGATGCAACAAGGACCAGACAGGTGGAGAGTGGTGGAGTGGAAGATACGAGAAGTTGGTATAAAAAGGTTTTTTTTTAAATTCTTTAAACATTTTAACGTGTCTTTTTTATGGTTCATAAAAATAGCTGTTCAGCGTACACCATTTTGGTTGAATTTAACTGGTAAGCAAATTGACAAACATCAATCATACTTGAATTCCCACTATAATAATATAATAATATACTCTTCTCTATATTCACAGTAATGTGTAGTTGTTTTCTTAAGCCATGATTGATTAAAAATAATAAATGGATGCAGATTGACACTTTAGCACCTCCCCACTCACATCCATAAGCAGTGTTTGACCTTTAGACATCTGTCAGCACCTATCTGCGAGCCTGCCTTTTCCTGCAGTGGGACACATTGACTATGATTTTTCAATCCATCCTAGAAAAAAAAAATATTTCCTTGTCGTCAACTGACGCTCTTGCATCATAATAGGATTAGAGCAATACAGTTTTCTATGTTATTGCACTTGTTATTGGCATGCATTGCTATGGTGGCTATTTATTTTGGTGCTGTTTCCTTATTTATACATAGATAGATATATATAGATATCACCAGAATAAAAATACACCCAGGCAACAACTAAGGTGTGCGTTTACCAAAGAAAAGTTATTTTTCACAAGAACTATTTCTACTTGTCTCTGTCTTTTCATAATTTATACTTTAAATTAAATCATACACCCAAATATTAAATTCCACACATTAACCTAATTATTTATTCTCACCCTGTATTAGAAATTATGCTTTGCCTGCCTAACAACATCCCATACACTATATCTAAAAACATTCCAGGAGGGACATTCGCAGAATCCGCAGGATTAGGGCATGCTGGGCATCTGCAGGGAATGATGGGGAAAGGGGATTGTGGGTTTTGGGTTAATCTGATCCTACCTATTAAAATAAGAAAAAGACAGATTTTTTTTCTCTGCCCTGCAGAAATAATTTTAAATAAAAAGACAATGAAGATATTGCCAGAGCGAATACAATATTTTAGAGAAGAGACTATACAATTCTTGCCCCAAATCGTTTGGTCTGACAAAAAGCTGTGTCAAAAAAATACTATTTTTATATAATAGCAGTAAAATGTAAACTACTGTTTTTTATTTTGCTAACTTCACTTTGGTCACAAATGTAATGTCTGAGATTTTTCCAAGGTGCTGATACTTTTGGCCCGGGCTGGAATGAATTGATACAAAAGATAAATTGCAGAGCAGCTAGGGTAATTGCTTTTCACAGCAAATTCCATGTTTTCCCCCCCAAAAAATACGGACAGGTTCTTATATTATATTTTTCTAGAAAGATGCACTAGGCTCATTTTTGGGGTAGGTCTTATTCAATCAATTCAAAGTAAAGAAAAACATGACAGGTAAAAAACCGCACGCATTTACGCATGCAAAAAGCACTGAAACTGCACCATAAATGTGAAGAAAACGTCATTGTGGATTCTGGGTGAGTTTTTTCAAGCCATTGGGATGCAGAATTGTGCACCAAATATGCAGCAGGGCACATTGTCTAAAGCTGCATACTCCACAATCAGTGAACGCACGTTTTGACACAAGTCTGCCCCTAGCGACCAAAACATTGCATAGTAAGAACAATAAAAACATAGTTGGATGGGATTTACAGAAATCCCATGCCCACTATACTTAACCACGACTGCAGCGATCTGACAGCTGCAGAGCGGGTTTTTCCGCATTCCGCCCTCCTCCAGCATGGTTCATATTTCATGCTGAGTAGGAGTCAAAAACGACTTGCCCCATCGGGTGACTCCCTGGAGAAGCATCCCTGGCCCAGCCAACACATCGTGAGTACAGGGCGGCTGCTTTGTCATGCGGGCACCATGCGGTCTTCACTCAGGTCAGAGGAGCCGTGGTCCACACACAGCTCCTCCAGACCGTGAGCACACAGCCTTAGGCTAGGGTCACACTTAAAAAGGCACAATCTGGTCACGACCGCATCCAATACCTATGTAAGTTTTACCATGTTGCCTTCATACTATCTGTAGTAAAATTACAACCCTCATCTCTGATGTTGATGCATTAATTCATCTGGTTTGGAATGTGGGTTTTTGGCTAATTATTAAAAAAAACGTAATCTGGATCCGGAACTAATACCGCAAGGTACATCCTAAGTACCATGCGGTAACAGGAATCCAGTTCTCATAACCTCGCATGAATAGAAAAAAACAGATCCGATTTTGAACTGAGCCACGATAGACGCTGCTGTTTGTTTTTGCCGCAGCGCCAAAACTGGATCCAGTAAACCGATGCAAATATACAATTCGGTTTCTATTGAGCCATGGCTGCGGATCCAGATGTGGTTTGAGCATTTTTAAATTGCTAAAAAACCAAGATCAGATCTGCAAAGCCCAACCGCAGATGTGACCCTACCTAAGATGTTTTTGTGAATGAATGGGCACTCACAGACAAAATCTTTGTCACTGTCAGGTCTCCTTGAATTCCGCACAGGTTTACTTCCCTCCTGCTGCCCAAAGCTGTATCACTCATGCCAGAGACAAGTGAAAAGTGAGTGATACTAGGACCCAGTGTGTGTTTTGAGAGAGCAGTGTGATACTTGGACCGTGTTGTGTATATTGTGTGTGGTGAGATGGAGCAGAGCAATATTGCGACCGCGATGTGTATGTGTGTGTGAGAGAGGTCCGGAGAGCTACAACAACCCGGTTTTGTGTATGTGTGCAATAGGATAAGTGGAGTGATACTAGGACCCAAACGTGTGTGTAAGGGAGAAGCAGAGTGATACTAGGACCCAAGTGGTGTGCATTGTAAGGAAGTGGAGTGAATTACTAGGACGCACGATGTGTGTTTGAGAAGAGCAATTGTTGATGCTTGGACCCGGTGGTGTGAGTATGTGTGTTTAGAGAGCATAGCATATTGCGACCCATGTGTAGTAGTGTTGTGTGAGAAGGTCGGAGTGAATACTACGACCCAGTTGTGTGTTCAATTGGAGAATGGGAGTGATACTAGGACCTGGGTGTGTGTGAGAGAGAGCTAAAGTGGATATTTTGACCTGATGGTTGTAATGTGGTGAGTAGCAAAGTGATACTGGGAACCCGATTTGTGATTTAGAGCAGAAACTGCAAAGGAATCTGCCAGCGATGCAGATCTTCTGTGCCGAAAACCATTCACCATCGGCACTTTGCAGCTGTAATGTTAAGGGTTTTTTGATGATGGGACGATTTTTTTGAGGGGGTGTCGCTTTCTTTTTGATGGCCTGTCTGTATTTATTAGGGGTGGTCCATATCTCTTTTGTGGTGATCCCTTCTCTCTGATAGGGTTGTCTGCTTTTTTTTAATAAAGTGTCCAGCTGTACTTTTTTCTATTTATTAATGCAAGCTTCCTTAGATGAACCGCAGCTAAGGCTTATTTTGTAGGCTTCCATTATTTTAAGTAAGGCATAATTATTTTAAATAAGCAGAAAATTACTGCAGGGCTATTTTTTGGGTTAGGCCTAAGGTCACACTTGCAGATTTACATGCGTTTTTGGAACCTGCGTTTCTAAAAACGCAAGTAAAAATGCACCCATATGCCCCCTTGCAAAAAAACACATCCCTAATAGCAAAAACGCATGCCCTACAAAAGCAAAAACGCATGATTAAAGTGCCGATGTCGTTATATGGCATGCGTTATATGCACTTATGTGAGTAAGCTAACTTTCCAAGAAACGCATGCAAAAACGCATTATACTATTAGTACCATTTAGTACCATGCAAAACGCATGTTTTTCCCATAGGGTCCCATGTTTAAAGAAAAAACGCATGCATTTTCCTAAAAAACGCATGCATTTTTTAAAACGAGCTGCCAAAGCACCAAAGAATGTTGCACTGCACTATTTTTGGTGCTGATTCAAAAATGCATGGAAAATACGCAGGGTCCACAAAGCACCTAAAAAAAACCAGCTGAAAATTAAAAAGCAGGGCCAAAAACGCATGCTTTTTTTAAGGAAACCAAAAAAATGCATCCAAGTTTGACCCTAGCCAAAGGGTCTTTTTTTTTGGGAAAAAAACAGTATGTAATATTATTTCCCTTTTCAGACAAAAAATGCATGCTTTAAAACCTAGAGATTTTAAACACAGTGTGGCCGGGAAAAATTTTAAAATAAAAAGGGGGCCCCCCAAATGCTAAAAAATTGCCAAAAACAAATATTCAAAGCTTTTCCCAAAATTCAAAAATTTTGGTGGCTACAAAAATTTGTGCTAAAAAAATTTTACAACTTTTGGTATTCAAAAATTTTATTTTCCCGCCTCCTCAGAGAGTTTGAAAACAACACGGGTTTTAATTTAAGGGGGATTTCATTGCATTCACCTGCAAGTTTCAGACCAATAACCCCTCAGTACTATGTGATTTTTTGGCCTAATCCCAAAATTGAATTTTGTTTTTAATTGCAACAACAAATTGTTTTTTTTAAAAATATTTTGATTTTTATTCTGCATGCATATTTTTCAGAATGTAAACCCAAATTTAAAAAAAAAAAAAAAAAATGGGGTCCTCATTAAAGGACGGGTTTTTCCCCCTTTCCTGCCCCCCACTTTGTACATTCTAGTGTGGAACGGAAGCTAAAGGGTTCGCAGAAATTTTTTTCCCCCTTTTTCCCAAGACCAGTTTGGGTCCTTTCTCAGTTTGAAGCTGGATGTTCTTAATTCCAATAAATGAACATTCTTGTTGCTCCGTGGACATCAGGGGTTTGTTTTAACCCGCAGCTAACATTTTTATCCCCCCGGGATTCCAGAAACCCACAAACCTCCAGAGCACAGAGATAGAAAGACAACGGCAAACTGAAAAAGGAAGTAAAAAAAGGGGCCACCCCCAAGCAGCTCAGCAAAGTTTTACAGTGCCAAGCCTGAATAACCAGAAAACAATCCGGAAATTAAAGGTGAAGATGCTGCTGAAAAAAAAGGGAAACGGGGAAAATACACTCAGGACCCCAAAAGCCTGACCCAGTCCCAAAAGGGACGGCCCAAGAGGGGATCAGAAACACAGAGCACCATATCACTCACAAGGGGGAGATCAGATTGGGGCATGTGTGTAAGTGTGAATCTGAAAAGGAAATGGGGGAGCACTGCAGAAAATACTTAGGGGGTTTAAATCTAAGAAACCAAACTCAAATAAAATGAAAAGCTATTCATTTTAAGCTAAAACATGACCAGCATGCAGGATCCCAATAAAAAACTCTAGAGCCCGTAAAACGCCGGGCGGGGCTTTGGGGAAGTTTATGAAGGATTTCCCCTGAAAGCAGCACAAATATTTTAAGTGGCCCTCCCAAAAGCATGACTTTGCTTTTTAAACTGCACTAGATGCACCCCCGGGATGACAGCTTACTTTGGAGAAAAGGCAGAGGAAAGCTTGTAGATAATATAAGAGAAAGGAAAAAAGTGTGACAAAAAAAGGGGGCAAAAAGGGGAAACTGCTTTACAAACACGATGCGCCCCCCAGCAGAAAAACCCAAACCCCAAAGAAATTTTGTGGGAAAGTTTTTTTATGCAAGAAGCCAGGTCATTTAAAAACTGGGGAAAGCAGAGTCTGGGAAAACTAAAAAGAATCAGCTGAAGAAGCAAAAAAAGTAAACAAAGTTTTTTAAAGGGGCTATATTTTTAAAATAAAGATCCCGTAAAAAACTGGGGGCGCATTCACATTAGTCCAAAAGCATTTAAATAAAGCATGCGTGGGGTATAGATTTGGTGCAACCATCCCCATGACCAAAAGACAGAGACTTTTTTTTTCTGAGTTTAAACCAAAAACCCAAATCAAAGGGGAAAATGATAATTTCGGAAAAGGTCAGGGGTATGGGAAATAAGAAGGCATAGGAATGGTTTATATTTAATTTTAACAACTCTGGCAACACCAAAACAAAAGGGTTTCAGGGGAAAGGAAAGTGCTATAGTTTCCCCGTCTTGAAAAATAAACTTTTTAAACCGTGAAAAAAATTTCAAAACCCAAGGGGGAAAGAATTTTCGTTTTAAAAAAAGAAAAAGCTGCATCAAAACTCAAAAGGGTCCACACACAAAAGGGAAAAAACCCAAAAATGAACTGTATGATTAAAAAAGCAAAAGTGGGGTTACACATAAGGGAAAAAATGCACAAGAACGTATTCCCTGTATGGCACAGACGGTTTTCACAAAGCCCCCCAAACAATAAGAAATTTTTTAAGAACACTTTTCGATGATTTACAATTGATGCATGTTTAAACCCGACAATGAGGTGACCAGCTGTATAAAAGGGAAAATGTCCAGAAGGCCTTTCCTAAGAAAAGTACACAAAACAAAACAGCCATAGATTTAATACACACAGACATCTGTGGCCCAATGCTATTCAGACCCCTGGAAAAAGAGATTTTTTCTTACTTCATTATGAAATTTTCAAGATACACAGTTTGTCAATATTCACAAAAAAAATGATTCCCGGGGAAAAAGGCTGTGGCCAGTTGCCATGGCGTTTTTTTTTAGTGATTTAACAAAATCATTTTTTTTTCATGCAGCAGGTTTTGAATTGTGTGATGGCTCCCTGCGTTTTGGCTGGTTTTTAAATCTGCACCTAAAAATAGGCTTTAGTATTTTCTGGCTTTTGAAAAACAAAATGCGTTTTGTAAAAAGCATGCGTTTTTTAACGGGTTTTCCATGGGAAACGCATCAAAAACGCATGTACAATTAGACCTTTTAGTGCCTTCAAAACCGCAGGGTTTTCCCATAGGGCCCATTTAAAAAAGCAGCTTTTTTGGGAAACGCATCGTTTTTTTAACATGGCTCCTATGAAAAACGATGTTTTTTTGAATGGCACTAATTGTACATCCCTTTTTTTGATGCGTTTTCCATAAGGCCCCTTATTAAAAAACCAGGTTTTTGTATGTCCAAAAACACTGGGCGTCACACATGTTTTTTGGGTATTGGGCATGCTTTTTTTTAACAGGGGGCCCAAAAGGGTGCTTTTTTTTAAAGGGGGTTTTTTAAAACGCGGTCCCCAAAAAAGCATGGAAAAATGCTATTTGACCCCAGCCAAACTTGAAATATATTAGCTGAAGTATATAACAATTTTGGGGGAATCCCAAAAAAAATTCTGCAGAAAAAAGGATAAAAATACAAGTAATGAGACACAGAGCATTTTAAAAAAAAAGGGAACAATTTCGACTACTGTACCAACCCCCTGAGCAAAATGGTGTAGCGAAAAGAACCAAACACCTGTAAAAGCAAGGATATGTTATTTGATAAAAAAACTGCCTACTTTATTGGGGCGAAGCTATTAGACGACTTGCTATCTTCAGAACAACTACAGGAAAATGACAGAGAAAACTCCTTTTTAGCAAGAAAGTAAAGCCAAAACTACAGCACATAAGGTTTTTTGGAAAACAAATTTTTTCACACATTCCAAAGAAAAAAAACTAAGGGGGGGTCTCACGCTAAGGAAGGCTTTTGGTAGGTTACAGTAAAAACCCAAAAGGGTTTTTAAAAATTCCCCCCAAAACAAAAAAAGGTCACAATAACAAAAAGTTTTTATTGATGAAAATTTGTGTCCCAATTTTGGAATTAGCCAGTATCCAGATGAAGCAACAACAACAATCTCAGTCACAATCACAAGAAAACGAAAGGGAAATGTAGAAGTCTGCTAGTTCTTCAACCATGAAAAACAACAAAAGGCCTAAGTGAACCTAATCAGACGACCGTCAAGATCAAACAAAGGAATACCACAAATGTCTATCCTACATTGTCAAAACCTACCTGAGTCAGAGACAGTCATGGGAGAAATGCAAAAACTACCTGCTCATGAAAGAACAAAGTGGATCAAGCCGCAATGAAAAAATTTTAACTCGCTTCATAAAACTTCAAATTGGAAAACTCACTGTTTTTTGCCACGGGAAAAGGCAATCAAGTGCAAGGGGTATTTAAAACAATATGCCCTTGAAGGTAAAGTCCACAGATTTAAAGCGAGGTTGGGCAAAGGATATTCTCAAAAATATGGCGAGGGACATGATGCTACTTTTTCCCAGCCGCCAAGCAGACAATTTTGGGCCCCTTTGAGGCTAGCTGCTGTACAAAAATGTTTGTCAGACATTTTGGTACAAGATTTGCATTTTAAATGGTGACATTGAGGAGGACTTATACATGACTCAACCTGAGGTTATTAAAGGAAGGTGAAACAGAACCTTGTTTGCAAAATACAAAAATCTCTTTATGGTCTTAAGCAATCGGCAGGAGCATGGAACACCAAAATGAACAAAGTCTTTGGAAGAAGGATTTAAAAGAGGTCAAGAGGATCCATGCCTATATACGAGATATACAGATGGAAAATGGATGTATTTTTCTCTTATATGTGGACGATGTAATTGTAGTTCATCAAGAAGAAGCCAAAATTGGAAAAATTACTGAAATTTGAACCGCATTTTTAAACAAAAGACCTTGGAAATGTAACATATTATCTAGGAATCTATATCCAGAGAGAGGAAGATGGAAGTTTTCTTCTAAATCAAAGTGCAAAAATTAATTCAATTTTGAATCAGTTTGGAATGACAGAAGCCAAAGGTATATTGAAAGCCAATGGAATCATCCTACCTGAAACGAAGAAGATGACCTGTTGCCTAACAATGAGAAATATCGACAGGCAGTGGGGGCACTTCTATCAATCGACTATGACTCGACCAGATATTACAACGCAGTTGGAATATTTGTGCAGATATGTGGAGAAACCGCGCAAAAGGACTGGAATGCCGTTAAAAGAGTTCTCCGATTTTTTAAAAGAGACACAAGGGATAATTTTAAAATTGTCTGCAGCAGGAAATCTAAAACTCACCGCTATGCTGACGCAGATTGGGCTGGTGATTTGCATGATCGTAAATCCACAAGCAGATACGTATTTAAACTTGAGAAAGTTCAATCTCCTGGTCTAGTAAAAACAAGTATCTGTTGCCTTTGTCATCCACAGAACTGAGTATGTGTTCTGCAGCCTATGCAAGTCAGGAGATCATTTGGCTAAGACAACTGATGGATGATCTTGGTAAACCGTTAACTCAGCCAATGGTGAAAATAAGAGGACAACCAAGGATGCATTAAACTTGCATGCAGTGAGAAGATCAGTGCTAGAACTAAACACTCAACGTCAGATATCATCATCTACGTGAATTTGATAGATTTGTGCATAATTCAGTTTGTTTATTGTGAGACTGATAAGATGTTAGCTACATTTTGACCAAGCCATTGCCACGACCTAGGTTCCAAGGATTGAGAAACCATTATGGGACTAACAGAATAAATAGTTGTTGAGTGGGGGTGTTGGCCTAATGCATATTGATCTGTATGTATTGCAACAACTATGTTTGTTTAATATGATGTGATTTATGTCTGCATGCATATTGTTCAGATGTCAACAAAGTTATAAAAAAAAGGGTCCTCATTCAGAGACAGGATGTTCCCCTCCTGCTCCCAGCGTGTACATTCTAGTGTGGAACTGGAAGCTGAAGGTCACAGCAGATTTTTCTCTTTTCCTCTCCCAGAAACCAGATTGATCCTATTCTCATGTTGTAAGCTGGATGTTCTTAATTCTCAATAAATAAAACATTCTCTGTTGCTCGCTGGGACATCACGCTGATTAACCCCCGCTCTAACAGTGATGTACAGTGAAGTAAATAAGTATTTGATCCCCTGCTGATTTTGTAGGTTTGCCCACTGACAAAGACATGAACAGTCTATAATTTTAACCCCTTCACCACCTTGGCGATTTTTCATTTTCTATTCTCATTTTTCCTCTCCTTTTTCCCAAAAGCCATAACTTTTTTATTTTTCCATCAATACAAACATATGATGGCTTGTTTTTTTTTGGGACAGTTATATTTTTCAGATTAAATCATTTATTTTGCCATATAGTGTACAGGAAAATGGAAAACAAATTCCAAGTGCGGTGAATTTGCAAAAAAAGTGCAATTACACATTTGCTTTTTAGGATTTTGTATTTACCATGTTCACTATATGGTAAAACTGACATGACAGTATGATGCCTCAGGTCGGTATGAGTTTGTAGATACCAAACATGTATACTTTTACTGTTATCTAAGTGGTGAAAAAAAAATCTAAAGTTTGAAAAAAAAAGAACTGCACTTTTTGCACTATGAGCCGCGACCCATAGCATTCTCAATTTTCGGGATCTGGGGATGGCTTATTTTTGCAGTTTGAGCTGATGTTTATAATGATACCCTTTTTTGGGTAGATGCTGTTGTTTTGATTGCCCGTTATAACATTTTATTGCAATGTTGCGGCGACCAAATAACATAATTTTGGCGTTTGATCTTTTTTTTCCGGTACGCAGTTTACAGCTCTGATTAATTGACTTTAAATCTTGATAAATCGGGCATTTCTGAACGCGGCTATACCATATGTGTGTTTTTTTAATTTTTAAAATACTTTAATTTTGAATGGCGCCAAAGGAAGGGGGTGATTTGAACCTGTGTTTTTTTCCATATTTTTAAAAACTTTATTGTTTAATTTATATTCTTTATTTTACAGTAGCCCCATAGGGTGCTACACTGCTGCAGTGTCTGATCGCTTGTACTATGTCCCGATGACTGCAAATCCAGGTGTGAAAAACGTGTTGCACCATTCCCAAAAAGACTTATGGCTGTACTATAGCTGAAACAGTGCTGCTACTCAATACTGAGCAAAGGGTCTGAATACTTATGACCATGTGATATTTCAGTTTTTCTTTTTTAATAAATTTGCTAAAGTTTCTACATTTCTGTTTATTTTCAGTCAAGATGTGGTGCAGAGTGTACCTTTTTGAATTACCAATTGGCTGCAATGAAGCAAAGAGTGAAAAATTTAAAGGGGTCTGAAGACTTTCCATACCCACTGTATCTATTATATAATTGCCGTAGCGACTTCCGTCGGAGCGGCGCTGCTTCCGGTGGCTTGGTTAGCGAGTCCGAGCTGCTTCTCCTGGACTCTCCCCGTGGCCGCTACGCGGCCACGGCGACTCCCGAGGCAATGCCCGCAAAGCGGCATTGCGAGTCGTTGCAGCCTCGCGAAGCAATGCCCGCGAAGCGGGCATTGCGAGTCGCTGACACCCACTAAACCAAGCCACAGATGCCCATACAACTGTAGTGTACACCCGCTATAGTATACTACATCCCATGCCCATAAGCGCCATGGGACTGTAGTATACCATCGCGTCTGTACACTACAGCCCCTGCCGCGCCACACAAGCCCATAGTACTCTACTCTACACCGCTATAGTATACTACAGTCCCATGCCCATAAGCGCCATGGACTGTAGTATACCATCGCGCTGTACACTACAGCCCCTGCCGCGCCACACAAGCCCATAGTACTCTACTCTACACCGCTATAGTATACACAGCCCATGACCATAAGCGCCATGGACTGTAGTATACCATCGCGCCTACACTACAGCCCCTGCCCGCTCTTACACACTACCCCGCCGCTGCTCCCCTACACCCTAAAGCCCCGACCGCCGATACCCCCTAAGCTCCGCCGCCTATCCCCTAAGGCACCGCCGCACCCTACACCCTAAGCCCCGGACCCGCCGATACCCCTACCTCCGCCGCCTATCCCCTAAGGCCCGCCGCAACCCCTACACCCCTAACCCCGACCCGCCGATACCCCCTAAGCCCCGCCGCCTATCCCCTAAGACACCGCCGCACCCCTACAACACCTAACCCCCGACCCGCCGATACCCCCAAAGCCCGCCGCCTATCCCCTAAGGCACCGCCGCACCCCTACAACCCTAGCCGCCCCTACACCCCTAAGCCCCCCCGAACCCGCCGATACCCCCTACGCTCCCCGCCATCCCCTAAGGCACCGCCGCACCCTACACCCTAAAGCCCGACCCGCCGATACCCCCTAAGCCCCGCCGCCTATCCCTAAGACACTGCCGCACCGCCGCACCCCTACACCCCTAACCCCCGACCCGCCGATACCCCCTAAGCCCCGCCGCCTATCCCCAATGAAAAAAGGCATCCGCCGCACCCTCACACTAAGCCCCCCCGCCGATACCCCCTAAGCCCCGCCGCCTATCCCCTAAGGCACCGCCGCACCCCTACACCCTAAGCCCCGAACCCCGATACCCCCTAATGCCCCCGCCGCCTTATCCCCTAACACAACCGCCGCACCGCCGCACCCCCTACACCCTAACCCCCGACCCGCCGATACCCCCCCAAGCCCCGCCGCCTATCCCCTAAGGCAACCGCCGCACCCCTACAAACCCTAAGCCCGACCCGCCGAATACCCCCTAAGCCCCGCCGCCTATTCCCTTAAGGCACCGACGCACCCCTAACCCTAACCCCCCGACCCGCCGATACCCCTAAGCCCCGCCGCCTATCCCCTAAGGCACCGCCGCACCCCACACCCTAAGCCCCGACCCCCGATACCCTCTAAGCCCCGCCGCCTATCCCCTAAGGCCCGCCGCACCCCCTACACCTAAGCCCCGACCCGCCGATACCCCCTAAGCCCCCGCCGCCTATCCCTAAGGCACCGCCGCACCCCTACACCCTAAGCCCCGACCCGCCGATACCCCCTAAGCTCCGCCGCCTATCCCTTAAGGCACCGGCCGCACCCCTACACCCTAAGCCCCGACCCCCGATACCCCCTAAACCCCGCCGCTTATCCCCTAAGGCACTGCCGCCCCTAACCTCCCGCCGCTGTCCCCTGCCCCTCTCGCTAAAGCCCATACCCAAAGGCCCCCGCAGTCCCCTAAACCTAACCCGCTCTCACCTAAGCCCTACACCTCAAACCCCCCCGTGCCCTAGCTAACGTCCCCCGTCGATCACTTACATGCCTTCAAGTCATCTGATCGTCCGTCCGATCCACAAGTCCTCCGTCCGGCCGGCGTCCTCTTCCTCCGGCCCCGGGGGTCTTCTTGTCTTCTTTCCGCCATCTCCGCCTCTTCGTCCGGCCCCGTGGATCTTCCACCTCCGACTCCTCTTCGTTTTCATTACATACAATGGAAGAAAAATCCCCCATTCTATCTCAATCAGATCTGAGGTCCTCTTCTGATTGGTCGATGTATACTGCCCTCAGCCAATCAGAAGAGCCCCTCAAAACGACACGCAGTTCTCATTCAGGTCCGACTTTTTTTTTCCCATTGACATACATTCACCCGCTGTGTCGGCGATTTTATGGCCGCCCACCTGGTTCTATTTGTCGGCCCTAAATCGCGGACACACCGCTAATGCACTCTATTGGCAGTCAGCCCGATTTCGGATTTGAACGCCGACCAATCAGAATTCGAGCTCACTGCCCATAGACATGCATTAGCGACCGACAACTAGAACCAGGTGGCCGGCCATAAAATCCGCCGACACCCCGCTAAGTATGTCAATGGGGAAACAAAAAGGCGGACCGCAATGAGAACTGCGTCTCACTAAGACTTAAAAAAATAAATAAATTAAATAATAAAAAAAAATAATTTAAAATAATATAAAAATAATAAATAAATCATTAAAAAAATAATAAATAATTAAATAAAAATAATAATAAAAAAAAAAAAAAATCGGACCCTGAATGAGAACTGTGTCTCCCTGTAACTTAAACAAAAATAATTAATTAAATAATAAAAAAAATAATTTAAAAATAAATAAAAAAAGAATAAATAAATCTTTAAAAAATAAAAATAATTAAATAAAAATAATAATAAAAAAAAAAAAAAAAAGTCGGACCTGAATGAGAACTGTGTCTCCGTCTTTCTTAAACAAAAATAATTATTTAAATAATAAAAAAAATAATTAAAAATAATAAAAAAATAATAAATAAAATCATTAAAAAAATAATAAATTATTAAATAAAAATAATAATAAAAAAAAAAAAAAAAGTCGGACCTGAATGAGAACTGTGTCTCCGTGTAACTATAACAAAATAATTAATTAAATAATAAAAAAAATAATTTAAAAATAATAAAAAAATAAATAAATAAATCATTAAAAAATAATAAATTATTAAATAAAAATAATAATAAAAAAAAAAAAAAAAAGTCGGACCTGAATGAGAACTGTGTCTCCGTGTAACTTAAACAAAAATAATTAATTCAATAATAAAAAAAATAATTTAAAAATAATTATAAAATAATAAATAAAACATTAAAAAATAATAAATAATTAAATAAAAATAATAATAAAAAAAAATAAAAAAAGTCGGACCTGAATGAGAACTGTGTCTCCGTCTTACTTAAACAAAAATAATTAAATAAATAATAAAAAAAATAATTTAAAAATAATAAAAAAATAATAATAAAATCTTTAAAAAATAATAAATAATTAAATAAAAATAATAATAAAAAAAAAAAAAAAAAAAACGGACCTGAATGAGACTGTCTCTCCGTCAAAATTAAACAAAAATAATTATTTAAATAATAAAAAAATTATTTAAAAAATAATAAAAAATAATAAATAAATCATTAAAAAATAATAAATAATTAAATAAAAATAATCATAAAATAAAAAAAAAAAAGTCGGACCTGAATAGAACTGTCTCTCTGTCTAACTTAAAAAAAAAAAAAAAAATTAATAAAAAAAAAAAAAAAAAAAAATAATTACAAAATAATAACAAAATAATCATAAAAAAATAAAATAAATAATAATTACACAAAAAATTATCTAAATTTTAAATTATAAAAAAAAAATATTTAAAAAAAAAAAAAATTATTTAAATAATTTTAAAAATAATAAAAATAATAATAAAAAAAAAAAAAAAAAAAACATTAAAAAAAATAATCATAAAAAATTTGACGATTAATAACAATTAATAAAAAAAAAAAAAAAATAAAAAAATAAATAAATAAAAAAATTATAAAAAAATAATAAAACTAAAAAAACATAATAATCAAAAAAATATTATAAAATTTTTAATAATCAAAAAAATTATTAAAAAAATATTATAACAATAATAAAAAACATAAACCAAAAAATTAAAAAAAATAATTATCAAAAAAAAAAAAAAAAAAAAACACACACAGTCGTTGCTAATACGCTATTTATTGCCGCGATTCCTGATTGAACACTTTTCCGGCCCGTCCAATGATGGCTCTGAGCCGAGTCGTCTGCCCGCAAATAGAACCAGCGGCTCGGCCATAACATTCGCCTCCTTGTCTATCTCTATCCATAGGAAGGCGCCGTCCAATCACAATCGCCGCGCCTTTTTTTGAAAATACATAGCGACCAATCAACATTCATTGGCGCCAGCTTTCTGAAGTTGCCGCCCTCCAATCAGATAAGCCCGCTTATTTATAGCGCGAACTTTGAATCTTCTACTCTTTGAATCCTCTTTGTGGGAGAACGAGAACCTATCGCTGGACTATCTGTTGGAGTATTTTTCTGCCGAGAAATCCATCCTTCGTGAGGGTCTTTCGAGGACAACGAGAAGCTACCGCTGGACCGTCTTTTGGACAACATTTGAGCCGAGATATCCATCCTTCGTGCGGGACGTCGGAAGCAAGCGCCGGATCGGGATCTGCGATTGATCAGCTAGATATCCTTTGGACAATCTACCTTTTCACATCAGACCTATATTCCTGATGCTGAATTTTATTTTCATCCTTTTTACTATCTTCTTTTTCACCACTTTTACTATTTTGCCCCATGCAGCGCCAATCGCCGCTGCATGGAGCGTCCGCCACTGTTCGGACACTTCGCCGCTGCAAGCGCCGACTTCTGCGCTACAAGCGCAAACTTCGCGCTTCTAGCGGCCTCCGCGGTCTATGAGACCGCTGTGTCCGAACATGCATTAACGCGCCGCCCTACAACTCGCCGCTCTAAGATGCCCGACGCGAAATCTTCATTCATAAAATGGCGCTAGACTTCAGCGCCGTGTGATTGGCCAGCGGAATCTTCATACACATGGCGCCGTCAATCCGGTTGGTCGGCGGTATTGTGTGAAGATGCCGCTGTCCTATCACAAATTTCAGCGGGGCGGAGCTATAGATTTTCCACTCTCCCGAACCCGTGTCCGAAATCGCACCAGGGGCTCGGCAAGGAAAGTTCCGTGCTTTTTCAAATTTGCCGCCTCGATTCTCATTGGATGTCGAC
Source organism: Allobates femoralis (assembly GCA_033576535.1). Taxonomy (NCBI): domain Eukaryota; kingdom Metazoa; phylum Chordata; class Amphibia; order Anura; family Aromobatidae; genus Allobates; species Allobates femoralis. Next base: position 382,990,697 of record JARQOC010000003.1, read on the forward strand.
TTCCCATAGACATCCATTGAGAAATGAGCCGCGATTCTGTTTGGGTTGTTCTTTATGGCGCTTTGATTCCGATTGGTCACCCCCACAGCGGGGACTTCGAAAATTTTCTTGCCGAGCGCCTGGTACGATTTTCGGATATGCCGTTCGGCCGGCTGGAAGTTTGTAGCTCCGCCCCGCTGAGTTGTGATTGGACAGCGGCATCTTCACACAATAGCGCCGACCAACCGGATTCACGGCGCCATGTGTATGAAGATTCCCTGGCCAATCCCCACGCGGCTGAAGTCTAGCGCCATTTTATGAATGAAGATTTCCCCTCGGCCATCTTTTGAGCGGGAAATTTGAATTGGTGAACAATGAAAAAGTAAAAAAGCTGTTTTCACAGTACATTCTCACATCAACTATTTTATTCCTAATGCCTATGCTTATATTAACCCTTTGTTTTTACACATTATATATCAGCTCCATTTATCCATACTGCCCTCTTCTTTTCATAATTTTATTAACCCCTTCTATTTATTCTCCTCCATTTGCTATCTGACTATGTGCAGTACTAAGCCCATTTTAATATTAACCCCTTCTATTCTATTACTGCCACACTGCCTATCTCACTATCTGCTCTACTAAGCCCATTTTCTATTAAACCCTTTCTATTCTATTACTGCTCAACCCTGCCTATCTCACTATATGCTGTACTATGGCCATTTTAATATTAACCCTTTCTATTCTATTACTGCTAAAACTGCCTATCTGTCTATATGCTGTACTACGGCCATTTTAATATTAACCCTTTCTATTCTATTTTCTCCTACACTGCCTATCTCACTATATCTGGACTACGGCCTTTTTTATTATTAACCCCTTCAATTCTATTACTGCTACACTGCCTATCTCACTATATCTGTATTACGGCCATTTTAATATTAACCCTTTCTATTCTATTTACTTCCTACACTGCCTATCTCACTATATGCTGGACTACGGCCATTTTAATATTAACCCTTTCTATTCTATTACTCCTACACTGCTTATCTTACTATCTGCTGTACTATGGCCATTTTAATATTAACCCTTTCTATTCTATTACTGCTACACTGCCTATCCCCACTATGTCCTGTACTATTTGGGCCCTTTTTAATATTAACCCTTTCTATTCTATTAGTCTACACTGCCTATCTCACTATTATGCTGTACTACGGCCATTTTTATTTTAACCTTTTCTATCCTATTACTCCTACACTGCTTATCTCACTATCTGCTGTACTACGGCCATTTAATATTAACCCTTTATATTCTATTAGTGCTACACTGCCTACTCACTATCTGCTGTACTACGCCATTTTTATATTAACCTTTTCTATCCTAATTACTCCTACACTGTGTATCTCACTATCTGCTCTACTACATCCTTTTTTATATTAACCCTTTCTATTCTATTAGTACTTACACTGCATATATCACTATCTGTTTCTACTACGCCCATTTTATTTTAACCCCTTCTATTCTATTAGTGCTACACTGCGTATCTCACTATGTGCTGTACTACGCCCATTTTAATCTTAACCCTTTCTATTCTATTAGTCCTACACTGGTATCTCACTATCTGCTGTACTACGCCATTTTTAATATTAACCCCTTCTATTCTATTAGTGCTACACTGCGTATCTCACTATGTGCTGTACTACGCCCTTTTTTATATTAACCCTTTTCTATTCTATTACTGCTACACTGCGTATCTCACTATGTGCTGTACTACCGCCATCTTAATATTAACCCTTTCAATTCTATTAGTGCTACACTGCGTATCTCACTATGTGCTGTACTACGGCCCATTTTAATATTCACCCCTTCTATTCTATTAGTGCTACACTGCCTATATCACTATCTGTTGTACTACGGCCATTTTATTATTAACCCCTTCTTTTTCTATTAGTGCTACACTGCCTATATCACTATCTGTTGTACTACGGCCATTTATTATTAACCCCTTCTATTCTATTATCTACACTGCGTATCTCACATTGCTGTACTACGGCCATTTTAATATTAACCCCTCTATTCTATTAGTCTACACTGCCTATCTCACTATCTGCTGTACTACGCCTTTTTTTATATTAACCCCTTCTATTCTATTAGTGCCAAAACTCCGTATCTCACTATCTGCTGTACTACGGCCATTTTAATATTAACCCCTTCTATTCATTAGTGCTACACTGCCTATCTCACTATCTGCTGTACTACGGCCTTTTTTATAGTAACCCCTTCTATTCTATTAGTGCCCCCCTGCGTATCTCACAAATCTGCTGTACTAAGGACATTTTTACATTAACCTCTTCTATGCCTTTTCTATTTTAGTTGCACCATGACTATTTTATAGGGTTTAAACTCATACATTAACCCCTTCTATTCTGTTTGCTATTCAATAACTGTGTCACTATGTGCTGCACATTTGTGATTTTACAACTTCACCACACATGGCCACAAAAAAACCCATCTGCTGCAATTGCCCGATTAAACCTTGCACTTGCTGCGCTGTTGCGGGAATACCCATACAAACTATGGGAATAGTTGCGGCAGGTGCCCAAGTTCATTTTTTTTTTGTAGCAACGCTTGACCCAACTGCTAATCGCAGTGGCCGCAAGTCCCCTTATGGTTTTTATAGGGATTACCGCTACCGCACTGCAACTGCAATGTTCATGTGGCTATCGCAGCAGATGCTTTTTTTTCAATGCATCTACCGCAATTTTATCAAAGAGTTGATGTGAAAGGGCTATAAGGCAATTTGTACATTAACCCGTTCTTTGTATTTCTGCCCCCCTTGCTATCTCAGTATGTGGTCCCTAAGGCTATTTATTCATTTTCCTCTCTATGCCATTTGCCATTTTGTTTTCCGACACTATGTTTTATAGGGTTTGAAATGCTACATTAACCCCCTACTTTCAGTTTGCTATTCACTAACTGTGTTACTACGTCCTGTACTCAGGCCATTTGCAATTTAAACTCTTCTATACTATTTGAAATTTATTTTAAACATCCACAAACTTTTATAGGATCTAAGTCCTACATTAACGTCTTCTATTTTTTTTGCCTATTCACTGTCTATGTCACTATGTGGTATACTACTGGCATTTAATTACAATATATTTTCATACTAATTTTATTTTTATTAATCGTCCAGTATTTTTTATGCGTGCCAATGCTATATTAACTACTTTACTGGCTCTTTGACTTTTTCTTTTGGAGTTAGGAGTCAGTCATCCACCCGTTACGAGTACTTAACCCATTATAAAGTCAATTTTTATTATTTTTCTTAGTAATGACTCTGTTGCACTACTACCTGTATTATTTTTAAAAAGTTTGGTGGTAATGCTACCTGCCCAGTGACATCAGCGGTTATTTGAAATTGCACTAGATTCCTGACACAATTGCATCCGCTTGCTTTGCTGCATTGCCACCGCATAACTGCTGCACTTGCAGTGTCGTTCCGCTAATCCCCATTGTACGTATAGGGGAACTTGCCACAGCTCCCGCCACCATAAAAAGCGTGGTCACCCATCTTTTTTTTTCCATACCGGACCTGCTAAAAGTGCAAAATCCAAATTGCTGCACCTACTGCAAATAAATAGATACTGACTATTATGCCGATATAATGAGTATGGGGATTCACGTAAACGCTTGCAAGTCCTGCAGTTATGCTGTGGCTATGCGCCACAATGCACCAGATGCTGTTTTTCCAACGCTTATGATGCTATTTGAAATTAATGCTCATGTCAAAGTCTCTGTCATTCCCAGTAGGATATTCACTACTTTTACATACATAATATTTTACACTCTATTAGTGACTGGTACCCTTTCACACGTCCATTGATATGCAACATTTACATACTTTTATAACATGGCCTAAGATTTAAATTTTAAACTCTATTTCTCCATACCCGTCACCAGGGCTGTAGTTGCGTAACGTTACACTACATCCCGCATTTACCTTACTTTTTACATTGTTCTGACTCTTACAATATCTCATACGCAAGTTGCCTTATTTCTTTTTTCACACTGCTTTGTCACATTCTGCTATTTCATACTTCACGTTTAGCCCGCTGTTCCCCTATTCCACCAACAAAAATAAAAACCACTACTTCTGATATAATACCAAAACCTTTAGTTCTTGGTAGAAATTAACCGTAACTCTGCTTTTTTTCAAACCTTATGAAACAACAACCTTGCTGGTGGTTATGCAGAAATTAATGTCATCCAGATTTTTATTAACGTTTTTATTACAATGTTGAAAATTTGCTTTGATACCGTGTATCGCAAAGGCTCATTACATCCTTTTTTTTTTCCTTCACGGCACTTTAAGGAATTTTAACACACTCATTGCCATTCAATACTCCATACAGTTAACATCATTACATCTTTCTTTGTTACTTTAAATAAGTCTATCATTTCATTTTCACAGGTTTTGGAAAACCATACTTTAGTTTTATTGTTTTTGTCTGTTTACACAGTTATTATTCATTGTTTTCCTTAACTAACACACTCTAGCTCATTTTGGATTTGATTCGCTGACTATTCTTAGTAAGATGAGCTCTCCACACAAAATATCACTCTTGCCAAGGAGGCTGCATCTACACCGAAGAAGAAGCGTGCAGAAAAAAACTTGGAACAGAGACGCCGTCGGTTAGATCAAGATAAGGCTGCTAAAGCTAAACGCATTGCAGAGGAGAGTTTGGAAGAGAAACGTGTTCGTTTAGATCTGCGTAAGGCTGCTAAGGAGAAACGTACTGCAAAGGAGACTTCAGAAGAGAGCGTCTTCGCTTAGATACTGAAAAGGGCTGCTAAGGCAAAACGCCTTGCTGAAGAGACCTTAGAAAGGAGACTTATTCGCTTGATCGTGTTAAGGCTGCTTACGCCAAACGTATTGCAAATGAGACTTCTGCAGAGAGACGTATTCGGTAGATAGGGCTAAGGCTGCTAAACTCAAAGGGTTTTTGGTAAACTCTCTTCTCCACTGAGACGTTTTTCGTTGGATGCTGCAAAGACCGCTTTAACATACACGTATTTCGGGAGTGTCTTCTGAAAAAAACAAGCCAACAATGGAAACAAGAGCCATGACTGCACGTTCCACATGCAAACAAACAAAAATTCCAGTCACTGAAGAACCGTCTGACACAGATGATACTCCTGCCTCTTCGTGTACTGACATTTTACCAAGTGAACTCCCTTTAAATACCTCCCATTACCTCTATGGAAATCAAAAAAGGAAAGGTTCGCAAGGTGTCTGTGCGTATGCGCAAAGAAGGTGTGGAGGAGAGTTCTGAAGAAAGACAACTTCCCTTGGACAAGGAAAAGTCTGCTTTGAAAACACCCCTTTCAATACAGTCTTTAGAAGGAAGGACAGAACGATTAGGCAAAAAATCTATCACTCTGCCTCAATGACGCAAACAAAAAAGTTAATGCCTGCAGGAATCCGTCTGATCCTCAGACTGCTGCCCCCTTCTTCGTCTGATCCTCAGACTGCTGCCACCTCTTCGTCTGATCCTCAGACTGCTTCCACCTCTTCGTCTGATCCTCGACTGCTGCCACCTCTTCATCTGATCCTCAGACTGCTGCCACCTCTTTGTCTGATGCTCAACCCCTGCCACCTCTTCGTCTGATCCTCAGACTGCTGCCACCTCTTCATCTGATGCTCTGACTGCTGCCACCTCTTTGTCTGATGCTCAGACTCCTGCCACCTCTTCTTCTACTATCTTGACTACAACTGAACAGCCTTTACTGCATCGCAGGCCACATCAAAACGAAAACACTGTGCTGAGGAGACGCCATACAGCAAACAGTGTAAAATTTTGAGGCTTAAAAGGACAAGACAGATGCGTCAAGTTTACAGAATCTCCTACATCTAGACAAGTCCACTTGGCCATTTGGCTACATTACGTCGTGAAGAACCAAACTTCTTCTTCCACTTCTATATGCAACAGGCAGAACGGAATTTATATTCCACTTCTTCATTTATTGAATGTTTGGGGAATCTACATCCCTTCCACGTCTCATTTATGTAGGATTACATAATAAATTTCTACGTTCATTCTATTCAACTCTCCTACATGAAAGGGGATTTATTGATCAGGATCATGTTATTGCAGAACATTTCTGTGGTTTCATGAATGTAATATGTGAACATTGTGAGGCTCGACATTTTACTGCTGAACGACCATCAATCAACAGTTTACCTTTGTTGCCACAAGGGAAAAGTAAACGTACCATTACCTCAATACCCGCACGTCTTCCAACGCCTGCTGAAAGGAGAGAGTGAGTACAGTCAAAAATTTGATGAGAATATAAGGAGCATTAATAGTTCTTTTGCTTTTGCCTCCATGGGTGCCCATGTTTCTCTACCCTCCTGGACATGGACCATACTGCTTTCGTATTCATGGGCAAATTTTCATCGCACTGGAACACTCCATCCTGCTCAAGATCAAACTCCAGCATATGCACAACTGTACATTTTAGATACTCTAAGCGCTACTGACCAACGGCTACAGTCTCCAGAAAATGTTAAATGTAATCCTACTTTAATGAGTATCATTGCTCTTCAAATTGGATAATATTAATCCCTTTGTTTTGCCTACAAAAAGCTACGTCAAGTTGAAGTAGAAGAAGAACAGAAGGCAAGAGAACATGGCACAAAAATGCCAAATATTATCATGGCCATTAAACAAGACAGAGCCAAGACCAGAGACGCTATAACAATCCTACTGCCAATGAAGTTGCTGTGGTCTTTGAAAATGCTGATGGAGAGCCACCATTCAATAGAGACATTTTAATTCATTTGAAACTGATCCAAATAACCCTTGGCCCCAAAAACACAGCAAGTCAGTATTCTACACAGCAATTTAGATGCATTACTCTATCCTTTATTTTTTTCCTCATGGAGAACAAGCTGGCATGAGGGACTCAAGCATCAAGGCAAAAGTCAACGCCGGGTTACACAGCTCCAGTATTACTGCTATTTGCTGTCTGTACGGAATCAGTTCAATCCTGTCCTGAATGGTGGCAAACTAAAAACAGCAGTACTTAGTGGATGCGTATGTGAAAATCGAGGCTAATCCTTAAATTTTATCCGTCATCATCAAAAAGGGTTTAAAAGTGGAGGATTATTGCGTTTCTCCAGGAACATCTTCTGAAACAATCTGTTGACAAAGGTATTCCCATTGCAAGACGGTCATTTTACCATCTTCTTTTGAAGGCAGTCCCAGAAACATGCAGCAACGCTATCAGGATGCCATGGCTATTGTGACTAAATTTGGACGACCAAATCTTTTTGTAACCATGACCTGTAATCCTAAATGGAGGAGATTTACAAACAATTTAGAGCCATGGCAGCGTGTGGAACATAGACCTGATTTAGTGGCCCGTGTCTTCAGAATTAAATTGGAAGCACTATTAAAAGAAATTAACACTGGATTATTTGGCAAAGTTTGTGCAATGGTTCATGTTATTGAATTCCAAAAGCGTGGCCTACCACACGCTCACATTTTGATCATTCTGGATAGCAAATCCAAACTAAGAACTGAGGTTGAAGTGGATAATATAGTTTGGGCTGAAATCCCTGATCCAGAAGAATACCCTCTGCTCCATGACATTGTGATGCAACACATGATTCATGACCCTGTGGTCAACACAACCCCAATTCTCCATGTATGGATCTTGGCAAGTGTAAGAAAGGTTTTCCTAAAGATTTCCAACCAAGAACACTCATAGCTAAGGATGCATACCCTACTTATCAAAGAAAGGAAGGATCATCCTTTCAAATACGTTCAAAGATAATTGATAATTCTTGGGTTGTTCCCTATAACCCTTACCTACTATTAACATACAAGTGTCATATTAATGTTGAGGTATGTGCTTCCATTCAAAGTGTTAAATACCTCTTCAAATATGTCTACAAAGGACATGATAAAGCCAATCTTGAAATTTGCCAAACTAATATCCACCATGATGAAACACATCAATTCATGGATTCAAGATACGTCAGTGCACCGGAGGCAGCTTGGCGAATATTTGCTTACCCGATGCATAGACAATCGCACTCCTTATTCGCCTTGCCGTACATCCCCACATTCTCAACCGCTTTATTTTTCATGAGGATGACTCTGTTGACGACATCAGTTTCCACAATGCACAGAAAATCTACTCTCATGGGCTACTTTGAGCTGAATGAGAGTGACCCGCATGCTCATGATTACTTCTACCGCAAATTCCAGAGCACTATGTTTGGAAAAGAAGGTGCATGGGAAGTTAGAAAGCGAGGAGGTTCTTCAGTGATTGGAAAATGTATACTGTCAGTATGAAAGATCAAGAACGGTACTATTTAAGGTTGTTGTTACTGCATGTCAAAGGAGCAACAAGTTTTGACAACATTAAGACTGTTAATGAAGTGACATACCCAACTTTCAAAGAGGCAGCATTAGCTCTTGGATTGCTCTTCGATGACACTGTTTGGAGAAATACTTTATTGGATGCCTGTGTTCTCAACATGCCTGCAACAGCTTCGTGATATGTTCGCATATATATGTATTTTTGGTCCTCCAGCTCATCCATTGGAGTTGTGGAAAGAATTTAAACAAGACTTTATCAAGACTACTGGCCATGCATATCACTCCAACACTGAGAGTGTGAGAATTGTGAAGGATATGCTATGACTGATGTCCAAACTATTCTAAAATTTCACGGCAAAACTTTTACTGATTTTAATCTACCACGACCAAAAAGAAAGCCATACATCGCTCCACTATACAACAAGGATGATGAGTTAAGAAGAGCTCAGCAAATGAAAGCTACTTTAAATGACCAACAACTTTTGGCCTATGATGCGATCAATCAGCTTTACACGATAGAAGTGGACAACCTAAGTGCTTTTTCATTGACGGTCCAGGTGGCAGTGGCAAAACATATCTGTATGATTTATTAATTCATGAACTAAGAGGAGAAGGCGAAATTGTCTCACCTGCAGCCAGTACAGGATTGCAGCTAACTTACTGCAAGAGGTAGAACTATCCATTCGCTTTACGGAATACCAATTCCAATCAATGAAACTTCCGTTTCAAGGATTAAAAATGATACAGATGCTGCACAACATTTGAAAAGTACCAAACTTTTCATTATTGACGAGTCCACTCTCTTATCTAAATATGCATTGCATGTGATAGATCAACTTTTACGTGATGTCATGACAACAGATATCTCCAAGAAAAATACAACACCTTTTGGAGGGAAAGTCATTGTTCTGGGAGGAGACTTTTGACAGTGTCTGCCTATCATCCCACATGGTACAAGAACAGACATTATAGAGAGTTGTATTAAATACTCACGACAATGGCAGCTTTTCACTCAATTGCCACTCTTCAACAATATGCGCTCCATTGATCCTGATTATAGCCGTTGGTTACTTCAACTGGGAAATGGTGAATTGTCTAATGATTTCAAACCTTGGAGATGATACCATTGAAATCCCACAAGACATGATCTGCACTGGCTCAATCATTCTTGCTATATTTGGTGAAAACATTGTCATTGATGTAGATAATAGAGATGGCGAGTCCGAAAAGACTCGGAATCGCAAGACCCCAACGAGTCCGAGTCAAGGACTCGGGACTCGTTGCGAGTCCAGCGAGTCCAATGTTAATGAATAGGGACCCCCAGTAATAGCGAATAATGACATTTACAACTCGCTGATGTGTCTCTGAAAGTGTGCGAGTCCAAACTCGCTGGTTTTTTCGCTTATTTTTGAGGCTTGTAGCCGATGATGCGAGGGAAGGGATTCTCCAGCACACACCATGCTTTAAGGAAACAGGAAGCGAGTCGCGCTGACAGGCGCACACACAGAGCGATCCATTCATCAGTGCAATCATGGCAGCCAGGACGTGGCACGGTGAACACACTGCGTCTTATTGCACTTGTGGAGGCTCGTCCATTTCTATGGCTCCCTACAGATCCTGACTATGGGGATACGACCCAAATTAATACAGCCTGGAGAGAGATCGCCCAAGAGATGTTCCCTGCATTCCATCGGAGTGACCATGAGGAACAGAGCAATCTAAGTAAGTTAAATGAGTTTACACGTTATATATTGCATTTACTGTATATATACTCGTGTATAAGCCGACCCTGTATAAGCCGACCCCCCTATTTTTGCCCCGAAAAACTATGAAAACATATTCACCGCCATCCTGGTATACAGCGGCTATCACTGGTAGACAGCCCCCCAGCAGAGTATACACCTCCCCCTGCAGAGTATACAGGCCCCCAGCTGGGTATACATGCCCCCATATTGTGGTATACAGGCAGGGGCGGACTGGCCCCAGGTGCCACGGGTCATGCGGCTGCAGGAGCATGAATAATCCGCATGTCCCTGAAGCAGCAGGCGGAAACGGAAGCTCCTGGCCGCGCGATGACGTCATCAGCACGCGGCTGCGTCCGGAGTGAGCGTCTGTGAGTGGCGTGCGGCTGCGACTGTTAGCGAGCGCTGTGAGGAGCGCGAGGCTGCGGCTGGGAGCGAGCCATAGGATAATGCGGGAGCTGCGGTGACTGTGAGGCGGCCGCCATTCATCACCCCCCCCCCACACCCCGTCCCTCACTGTGTCGGGCCAGTGAGGGAGGGTTGCGACCCAAACTGTAGGGTGTCAGTCAGTCCCTGTATACAGGGCCCTCAGTGTGTGTACAGGCCCCCCCACAGTGGGTATACAGGCCCCCAGCAGTGGGTAGACAGTGGCCCAGTGGGTTTACAGGGCCCCCAGCAGTGGGAATACAGGGCCCCCATAGCAGGGTATACAGGACCCTGAATGTGTTATCATGCTCCACCGCATAGTTGCCTATATTTGGATTGGGGTCACAACAGTACAATGAGTTTAATGTCTGATCCTCCTGGCTCTTTCGGCCAAGGGTTGGGTGTAATAAATACCACTAATGACCAGAGTCTGGTGCCCGCACTATTACATTCTCTATGCGTTGACATGTGTCCTGCCTCATTTGTGATGTGGCCACGTGAGCTCAATGTCCGTAATGCTGTTGATGATGTTTCCACACTGTCGTGTCACTGTGCCTTGTATACACATTACACACACAAAATGAATAAAATTTTATTGTTGATTTGTACACATACTTTTGTTGTTTCAAATATTACACATCTCTAAAGCCGGTTCAAATCATTTCACAGTTGACCATCTTAAAAAACGGTGGAGGAGCTGCCGGACCAGCATAAGAAGCAGTACCGGAGTACTCAAGAGACAACCGGGAGCCGCTCCATTGCTCAACCACTACCATTTTTATGACCGGCTGTCCTTCCTTCACCCGGTGGCCCGTATGCCAAGGTATGTGTCTGCAGCACTGTTGTGTACATTTAGTATTATTTATTAATATATACATTAGGTTCCATTTCGGTCTGTGGGAAGCAGAGTATACACGTGGCTCTGTGGGTAGCAGAGTATACAGGCGGGTCTGTGGGTAGCAGAGTATACAGGCGGTCTGAGGTAGCAGAGTATACAGGCGTCTCTGTGGGTAGCAGAGTATACAGGCGGGTCTGTTTGGGTAGCAGAGTATACAGGCGGGTCTGAGGTAGCAGAGTATACAGGCGGTCTGAGGTAGCAGAGTATACAGGCGGGTCTGAGTAGCAGAGTATACAGGCGGGTCTGTGGGTAGCAGAGTATACAGGCGGGTCTGAGTAGCAGAGTATACAGGCGTCTCTGTGGGTAGCAGAGTATACAGGCGGGTCTGTGGGTAGCAGAGTATACAGGCGGGTCTGAGGTAGCAGAGTATACAGGCGGGTCTGTGGGTAGCAAGTATACAGGCGGGTCTGAGGTAGCAGAGTATACAGGCGTCTCTGTGGTAGCAGAGTATACAGGCGGGTCTGTGGGTAGCAGAGTATACAGGCGGGTCTGTGGGTAGCAGAGTATACAGGCGGGTCTGAGGTAGCAGAGTATACAGGCGGGTCTGTGGGTAGCAGAGTATACAGGCGGGTCTGTGGGTAGCAGAGTATACAGGCGGGTCTGAGGTAGCAGAGTATACAGGCGGGTCTGAGGTAGCAGAGTATAAAGACGGCTCTGTGGGTAGCAGAGTATATAGGTGATGAGAATAGGGTTAATAGATGGTGCTACAGTGTTGGGGCGTGCTAGAGGGAGCAGAGATCCGATTACTGCCATAATTTCTGACCTTATTAAAGATAGCGGCCGCAGCTAAATGACATCATGGCAAAGTAAACATGGGTGTGGTTAGCTGCAGAGGTTAGTGAGAGGTGTGGGTTGTTTGGCAGAGGGCGTGGTGTGGGCGTGGTGAGCGCAGCTCCAGCGTCAGATACGCTGCGAGCGCGGAACCGCGGCACATCTCCAGGAGCAGAGACGTGTCCGGTACGTCCGTACCCCCCGGCCTCCCGTTGTCCGCACACACAGCCCCGCTGTGACCTCTGCAGTGTCACAGGCCCCGCGGGCTCTGTCATCTCCTCCTGACACTGACCTCCTCCTGATTTGATTGTCTGTGTTGTCCCCCCCCACTGTCAGCATCAGTGATCTGCTAAGACCTGTGGGTGCACAGACGGGGGAAGTACAAATGCCAGCATGCCGGGGCGGATTGGGCGCCTGTGAGGGGCGCAGGTCTTGCTGTGAGCGGAGGGCGCGAGGCCGCTCGAGAAAACGCTATAGCGGCTGTGTGAGTTAAGCGTCTGCGGCTCGCGAAGGCGCATACGCGTCTCCGCTCGCAGTGACGCTAAGGAGTTTGGGATTAGGCTACAGTGCCGGAATTTCAAACTCCCGATTATATAAATAGATTATATATAAATATATTGTATACCTTTCAACCCCTTCCCTGCTTTATATAGATGATATAAGCTAAACGTTTTGTGAATTAAGTATGTCAAGTAAAAAGTGAAGTCAGGGGGACTTTTTTTTTTTCATGTGAACCATTGGTGTTATCGATTGTCTAGATTAGATGGGATGGGGGGGGTGGGTGTAATCAGGGGGTGAAAAATTATGTATTAGTATGGAATTAGCAAAGAAAGTCACGTATTCCTTTATGTTATGTACAGTTGGTTATTCTTTCATAATAAAACAAATATCTGATTAATAATACACAGATACACAGAGTCTAAAAAGCGTGCAACTTAATGTTTGACCTATTTTTTGTTTCCAAATGCAATGCATTCACCAAATTTTTTTTTACTTTACCCACAGAGAAGCTTACTACAGAGGGCGGCGTGCTGTGAACCCTCCACCGCCAAACAGAAGGCGGCGTGGAGAACACCCACCACCACCACCACGGCCGGCGCCACCACCACCACCGCCGTCGCCGCCGCCACCACCACCACCACCAGCATCGCCAGGGCCAGCACCACCACCGCCGCCACCAGCGGCCGGCCAGCACCAACCACCCGCCGCCACCACGGCAGGCCCATCAACACCACCACCGCCGTCCCCGCCACCACACCACCACCGCCACCAGCGGCAGGGTCCGCACCACCACCCCGCCCCCCACCACGGCAGGGCCAGCACCACCACCGCCACCACCAGCGGCAGGGCCAGCACCACCACCGCCACCACCAGCGGCAGGGCCAGCACCACCAGCGGCAGGCCCAGCTTATGGTCCCATCCCGGGGTCTGCACAATTAAGTGTGCAACAAAGTAATGCTGACTTTTGCCCGCAGTATTATACCATTCATGGATAATATTCCATTTGACAGGCTACTGCGGGCAAGTCAGCATTACAGATAGTGCTGGAAGCCTGTCAGCCAGGAAACGACCCCGGTGATGTGTTCCAATATTTGGATGGGTGGAAAATAAACTCTAACCAGGCTGGGCAGGCCCACAACACGGGACAGCCAAGTCCCACCCCACAGGGCTTTGCCTCACTGCCAGTGGCCAGCGAACAGGACCTACCACCGTTCCCTAGACCTGTTCAGATGATCCACCCTGAAGGGTTCGGCCAGGCCATCCGTGGGGCCCTTGACCTTTTGCAGGACGGACAGCCCACCTACCAGGACCTGTAGGGCTCCATTTATTTTTTTTTGATGTAGTTACCTTAATTAAAGGTAGTATTTGTTGGAATGTCCAAACAGTGCTGCCATTTTTTTTTTTTTAAACACAGTTTTAAAAACAAGCTTTGTGTCTGTCTTTTTTTCAAGGAATGAATGTGGATTTTTTTTTTTGTTGGGCTTCAAGTCATCATAATTATTATAATTTATTTATTTTATATAGCGGCCATAGGTTCCATGGCGCTGTACATGAGGAAAAGGTAGAGAAGGACAAGTACAATAAACATAGACAATAAGGTCATACAGGTACAATAGTAGAGGAACCTGTACGCGTGGGCTCACATTCTACGAAGGGTGGGTGGGGATACAATAGGGTGGGAAGGTGCGGTCCGTGGGGCGTGTAGCGGGGTCTCATGGCAGGTTTGTAGGCCTGTCGGAAGAGGTGAGTCTTTATAAGTATCTTTAAGGTTCAGAGGGTAGGCGACTGACTGATGAGGTGGGGCAGGGAGTTCCATAGCATGGCGGATGACCGGGAGAAATCCTGTATGCGGTTGTGGGAAGAGGAGATGAGGGTGGACTGTAGGACAACTTCTTGGGATGAACGCAGGTTGCGTGAGGGATGGTATCGGAGATCATGTCGGAGAGTATGGTGGGGATAGGTTGTGTAAGGCTTTGAATGTCATGGTCAGTGTTTTAAAGTGAGCTCTCTGTGGGCCGGAGGGGCCAGTGAACGGCTTGGCAAGGGGGTAGGCAGGGAGTAGCGTGAGGACAGATGGATTAGCCGGGCAGGAGAGTTTAGTATAGATTGGAGATTGCAAGAGAGTTGGCAGGGAGACCTATGCGAAGGAGGTTGCAGTAGTCAAGGCGGGAGATGATGAGGGCATTTATGAGTGTTTCAGCAGTGTCAGGATTGAGGAACACCGAATTGGTTAAATATTTTTTGAGTTGGAGTCACAGGGACTTGGTTAGGGACTACAGGTGGGGCTTGAAGGAGAGGGAGGAGTCAAGGATTACCCGAGACAGTTGGCGTGGTGGACAGGGAGAGAGCATCATTAGCAAGTACTTTTACGGCCCGCATGGCGCTGAAGTCACCTTGGTTACTAAGTGTCAAATCATGACTCCACATACAACTGTTGCTGACAAACAGTGCCTGTGTTTTGTGGGGTTACTTTATGCCTCGCTATGGCAACAAGACTATGAACACACATGTGAGAAGGCTGGGACGTCTACATGCTACACATCGCATCTACGCGTTTTGTATGGAGCGTACAGTGGGACCCTTCAACAGGCTCAGCAGGATATAGTCCAAGCAACGCCCACGATGCAGGCATAGATTGGTGCCTGAAAAAATTAGCCCAAGGGCCTGTTTCCATTTTTGGTATACATGTAGGTGTAAGGGCCATACAAAGCTTGTTAGCCAGGGTGTCCCCAAACCATGATAAGCTTGTTAGCCTGTGTGGCTCAAAAAATTAGCCCAAGGGCTGTTTTCCCATTTTTGGTATAAATGTACGTCTAAGGGCCATACAAAGCTTGTTAGCCAGGGTGTCTCCCAAACCATGATAAGCTTGTTAGGCTGGGTGGCTCAAAAAATTAGCCCAAGGGGCTGTTTCCCATTTTTGGTAATAAATGTAGGTCTAAGGGCCATACAAAGCTTGTTAGCCAGGGTGTTCCCAAACCATGATAAGCTTGTTAGCCTGTGTGGCTCGAAAATTAGCCCAAGGGCTGTTTCCCATTTTTGGTATACATGTAGGTCTAAGGGCCATACAAAGCTTGTTAGCCAGGGTGTCTCCCAAACCATGATAAGCTTGTTAGCCTGTGTGGCTCAAAAATTAGCCCAAGGCTTAATAAAGTATATTTTTAAATAAAGCAGGGCGCTTGGCCATTGCATATTATTGCTTGGACTAGGAGCATAGAAGAAGCAAGGCCAACTATGCATGGTAGGCTTGGTGCCTCAAAAAATTAGCCCAAAGGGCTTAATAAAGTATATTTTTAAATAAAGCAGGCGCTTGGGCCCATTGCATATTATTGCTTGGACTCGGAGCATAGAAGAAGCAAGGCCAACTATGCAGTCGTAGGCTTGGTGCCTCAAAAAATTAGCCCAAAGGGCTTAATAACGTATTTTTTACATAAAGCAGGGCGCTTGCCCATAGCATATTATTGCTTGGACTGGGTGCCGAATGAAATCAACAGAGCTACGGGACTTGTCATTAATTCCTGTCCAAAATGGGCATATTGTTAACAGCGCAATATCCCAATCATATAAATTATGATTAGGTTAATCTAGGATTGTGTACTGTCGTCAGGAGGGCTTAGGAACTGTGATGATATCCAATCCTTGTTGAATTTAATTAGAGTGAGCCTGTTGGCATTTTCTGTGGTGAGGCGGGACCTTCTATCAGTGACTATACCCCCAGCGGCACTGAAAACACGCTCTGATGTCACACTAGCAGCTGGGCATGCCAGCACCTCCAAGGCATACAATGACAGCTCAGTCCAAGTGTGCAGCTTGAAACCCAGTAATTAAAGGGTACAGAAGGGTCGGTTAGGAAGCTGGTACTGTCACTGAGATACTGCTGCACCATGTTGGACAATTGTTGTCTCCTACTCAAGGTCACCGTAGTCAAATTACGTTCTTGATTGGAAGGTCTGTTGAACATCGCCCAGTTGGCGGACATCTTACCCCCACCTCTTCTTGTCATTGATGGCGTTTGTGTCCCAACCAAAGGCTGCTGTTGGAAAGAGCTGGTTCTTCGATGTATAGCGGATTCAGACGGTGATATTGCCAGCAAAATATCAAGAAGAACCCTCTTTACATGATCCATCGTTAAGCCCCTGGATGATGCGACAGCAGCGACTGAAATTTGTCTTTGTACCGTGGGTCCAAAAACGTGACAACCAGTAGAGGTCGCTGTCATAGATGTGTATGACGCGTGGATCTTTGGAGACACATTGACACATTACTTCAGCCATGTGTGCTAAGCTGCAAAGACTCATCTCCTCGGTTACAACAGAATGAAGATCACTACGCGTCGTGGCCTCTAAATCGGTGTCCGCCTCCTCCTCTTCACCCACCCATGCTGTACCGACATAAACGTAGGGTTGGGAGTCCCATCAGGGTTCACATCAGTACCAGAGAAAAATAAATCTTCTTCATCATCACCCTCATCAACATCTTCCTGAACCAATGTAGCCTGCTGATATTGGCTAGGGTGGCTAGGATCAGCGATGTTCAATTCTGGCTCCATAGCCATCCGCTGTGCTCTCAAAGCATCTGTTTTGAGATTCAATAGGGATTCTTGGAGCAGGCAGAGCATGGGATGGTGAGACTTATAATCGACTGATCCCCACTGACGAGTTTGGTACAGTATTCGAAGTTATCCAGCAACTCGCAAAGGTCAGCGATCCAGACCCACTCGAAAGTACCGATGTGTGTGGTATGACTTCCAGGTTGACGGGCATGTGCAGCTGAAATTCCGCTATTGCCTTCTGCTGCTCATTAAACCTTGCCAGCATATGGAAGGTGGAGTTCCATCGCGTAGGCATGTCGCAAATTAGCCTGTGTTTCGGCAAGTTAAATTGGATTTGAAGGGCAGAAAGACTTGCAGCTGCTGTGGACGAATGTCTAAAGTGGGCGCAAATTCGCCTCACCTTATCCAGTAGCTCAGATAACTCGGGTATATTTTGAGGAATTTCTGAACTACCAGGTTCAGGACATGCGCCATGCAAGGCACATGTACAAGTTTACCGTGCTTTATTGCCGCCACAAGGTTTGCACCATTATCGCTCACAACTAGACCTGGTTTAGTTCCAGTGGGGCCAGCCACTCATCGGTCTGTTGCTTGAGACCTTTCCACAACTCTGTTGCAGTGTGACGTGTGTCACCTAGGCAGATAAGCTTCAGAAGAGCCTGTTGTCGCCTTGCAGAAGCAGTACTGCAAAGCTCCCAACTCGGACGTGATGGTGCTTGAGGCTCAGCAGTGGACAAGGAAGTGGCAGAAGCAGATTGGGCACTGGACAATATGAGGAGGCAGACACCCGGAATGATGTTGGGCCCGCTATTCGTGGAGTTGGAAGTATGTCAGATGTACAGTTTTAGAAGTTGGGACACTCTCCACCAGTTGATCCAGTGAGCCGTTAGTGAAATGTATCTGCCCTGTCCACAAACTACTTGTCCACGTGTCCGTAGTTAGGTGGACTTTGCGGTGACAGCATTTGTTAAAGCACGTTTTAAGTTGTTAACCACGTGCTGGTGTAAGACGGGAACGGCACTACGTGAGAAAAATACCGGCTGGGTAACAGAGTATCGTGGTGCTGCCTCAGCCATCAACTCCCGAAAAGACTCTGTACCCACAAGCCTAAACGGCAGCATTTCCACAGCTAACAACTTGGCTATTTTCGCTGTCACTTTTTGGGAATATGGGTGTGTCGGTTGGAACTTCCGCTTCTTTCATACAGCTGTGGCACAGACAACTGCACGTTTGGACCAGACTGACAAAGGATTGACTACTGTCATGTCTGTCTTGTAAAGCACCTTGGGAGGAGTACGCTTGAGCAGGAGCTGAAGCCTGAACACTTGCTGGTGAAGGATGTATCTGAGGTGGCCTGGAAGTGTTTGATCAGAAGGCACTGATTTTGAACCCTGATAGGGTGCCCACTGAATTGGGTGCTTAAGAGACATATGCTTGCGCATACTGCTGGTGCTCTGGTTTCCTTTTACCGTGCCTCTGCTAAGCCTTGCCTGGCACATCTTACAGATAACCATATTTGGTAATGTGGGCTATCCTTAAAAAATTTCCACACACTGGCTGTTCGTCCTTTATTTTTAATTGGAGGAAGAGGAGGATGACTCTGTTCAACACCAACTGTGGACACATTTTGGGCAACTGTGTTTGCAGTTTGTGCAACAGTTGGCACAGTTTGTGCCACATTGACGCTATTTGGGCAACTGTTCTCACAGTTTGTTCTGGAGACAGTACGCCTTTGTGATTTTGCCAGTGGTACATAGCTACTTTCGTCCTCCTGGCTGCTCTCTTGGCTATGCAATTCAGCAATCCAGGGAGGATCTGTGGTGTCATCATCCACCCCTTCCAGTTCAAAGGATTCTGGATAAAACTGACTGAGCAGGCTGGCCAGATGAGATGTGTGTCTCATCATCCTCATCATCATCCACCTCCTGAGATACGTTTGCATTTCGTGAAAGTGTCTTTCCTCAGGACGCGCTACTTCCAAACTTTGGCCATGAGTAGACATTTCGTCTACTTCAAGTATCTCGTCAGGCAGTGACAAAGAAATCCCTTGATAAGAACCGAATAAGTCATCCGAGTGACCAAGGTCCATATTCAAATTTTCCTCTGCTGCCGATTGGTTGAGGCAATATGACGACTTTGAGGATTGGATGGCGCTGCATTGTCTGTAGCGACACTAGAATGTCTTGCCACGGATGATTGCGTACTGCAAGAACCAGTGGTCGAGGGCGTCTGAGCCATCCAAGATGTTATCTTGTCATGCTCATCCGGCCTCAACACACGTTTTCTTTGAGTACTGGGATTTCTAGGTAGAAAAAAGGACGTTCTATCAATCCTAGGCTATGTACTTGTACCAGTGCCTTCTTGGCAAGACTGCTGCGGCCACGAGCTCGTCCCTGTCCCCTTTGCAACATCCTTTTTGTAATTGTTTTTTTTTTGAGCCCATTGTAGATGAATGCACAGTCACCAAGTTGGAGTTAGGTGTTGCTGTATGCGTCACTTGCTGGCGGGGTAAGTGTGCGCGCGCACACTTGGCAGTGAAGCCGCACACTACACTCCCTAAAAAAATTAGTTTCAAGTGCGCACAGCCACCGAGATGTGGTTAGGTTAGCTGAATGCGTCACTTGCTGGCGGGGTAAGTGTGCGCTGTCACACTTGGCAGTGAAGCCGCACACTACACTCCCTAAAAAATTAGTTTGAAGTGCGCACAGCCACCGAGATTGTGGTTAGGTTAGCTGAATGCGTCACTTGCTGGCGGGGTAAGTGTGCGCTCTCACACTTGGCAGTGAAACCGCACACTACACTCCCTAAAAAAATTAGTTTCAAGTGCGCACCCGCCACCGAGATGTGGTTAGGTTAGCTGAATGCGTCACTTGCTGGCGGGGTAAGTGTGCGCTGTCACACTTGGCAGTGAAGCCGCACACTACACTCCCTAAAAAAATTAGTTTCAAGTGCGCACAGCCACCGAGATGTGGTTAGGTTAGCTGAATGCGTCACTTGCTGGCGGGGTAAGTGTGCGCTGTCACACTTGGCAGTGAAGCCGCACACTACACTCCCTAAAAAAATTAGTTTGAAGTGCGCACAGCCACCGAGATGTGGTTAGGTTAGCTGAATGCGTCACTTGCTGGGGGTAAGTGTGCGCTCTCACAACTTGGCAGTGAAACCGCACACTACACTCCCTAAAAAAATTAGTTTCAAGTGCGCACAGCCACCGAGATGTGGTTAGGTTAGCTGAATGCGTCACTTGCTGGCGGGGTAAGTGTGCGCTGTCACACTGGCAGTGAAGCCGCACACTACCACTCCCTAAAAAATTAGTTTCAAGTGCGCACAGCCACCGAGATGTGGTTAGGTTAGCTGAATGCGTCACTTGCTGGCGGGGTAAGTGTGCGCTGTCACACTTGGCAGTGAAGCCGCACACTACACTCCCTAAAAAAATTAGTTTGAAGTGCGCACAGCCACCGAGATGTGGTTAGGTTAGCTGAATGCGTCACTTGCTGGCGGGGTAAGTGTGCGCTGTCACACTTGGCAGTGAAGCCGCACACTACACTCCCTAAAAAAATTAGTTGAAGTGCGCACCAGCCACCGAGATGTGGTTAGGTTAGCTGAATGCGTCACTTGCTGGCGGGGGAAGTGTGCGCTGTCACCTTGGCAGTGAAGCCGCACACTACACTCCCCTAAAAAAATTAGTTTGAAGTGCGCACAGCCACCGAGATGTGGTTAGGTTAGCTGAATGCGTCACTTGCTGGCGGGTTAAGTGTGCGCTCTCACACTTGGCAGTGAAACCGCACACTACACTCCCCTAAAAAAAATTTGTTTCAAGTGCGCACAGCCACCGAGATGTGGTTAGGTTAGCTGAATGCGTCACTTGCTGGCGGGGTAAGTGTGCGCTGTCACACTTGCAGTGAAGCCGCACACTACACTCCCTAAAAAAATTAGTTTCAAGTGCGCACAGCCACCGAGATGTGGTTAGGTTAGCTGAATGCGTCACTTGCTGGCGGGGTAAGTGTGCGCTGTCACACTTGGCAGTGAAGCCGCACACTACACTCCCTAAAAAAATTAGTTTCAAGTGCGCACAGCCACCGAGATGTGGTTAGGTTAGCTGAATGCGTCACTTGCTGGCGGGGTAAGTGTGCGCTGTCACACTTGGCAGTGAAGCCGCACACTACACTCCCTAAAAAAATAGTTTGAAGTGCGCACAGCCACCGAGATGTGGTTAGGTTAGCTGAATGCGTCACTTGCTGGCGGGGTAAGTGTGCGCTCTCACACTTGGCAGTGAAACCGCACACTACACCCCTAAAAAAATTGAATTGAAGTGCGCACAGCCACCGAGATGTGGTTAGGTTAGCTGAATGCGTCACTTGCTGGCGGGGTAAGTGTGCGCTGTCACACTTGGGAGTGAAGCCGCACACTACACTCCCTAAAAAAATTAGTTTCAAGTGCGCACAGCCACCGAGATGTGGTTAGGTTAGCTGAATGCGTCACTTGCTGGCGGGGTAAGTGTGCGCTCTCACACTTGGCAGTGAAACCGCACACTACACTCCCTAAAAAAATTAGTTTCAAGTGCGCACAGCCACCGAGATGTGTTGGTTAGCTGAATGCGTCACTTGCTGGCGGGGTAAGTGTGCGCTCTCACACTTGGCAGTGAAACCGCACACTACACTCCTAAAAAAATTGGTTTGAAGTGCGCACAGCCACCGAGATGTGGTTAGGTTAGCTGAATGCGTCACTTGCTGGCGGGGTAAGTGTGCGCACTCACACTTGGCAGTGAAGCCGCACACTACACTCCCTAAGGTGGAGTACGTGCTAGCAGCAACGCACTGGTTCTGCCACAGAAAAAAATACGCTCTATGGCTTATTAGGAACAAAATCGATCTGGTGCAAAAACAAAAATGAAACAGCACCTCAGCTAAGCCTCGACTGCAGCTGTTAGCAAAGCTGAGTGATTAAGCTAAGCTATGAGTCCGTCCTGTATTGCACTCTAAGGCTTCTCCTTCCTTCCTCCCTGCTGCCTGCCTACACAGCATACTATGGCCTCCTCCTAGTCTCAGAAGAGCTTTTTGGGTTATATAAGGAATTCTTCCCTACACTGACAATCCCTGATCTGCTCCAGCCATATATCTCTCTCTCCCTATACTAAGGTCAATCGTCTAGGAATGTGCCAAATGGCGGGGACACAGCCATTATATACTGCTTGCCTGTCATAGATGACATAGGCATGACGCTGGACAGCAGCCAATCATAGTCTGACACAACCAACTTTGCTATGCCATTACTGACTATGATTGGCTTTCTTCAAAGTTTTCTGACCTAACACGCCAGCTGTGCTGACTCGAACATAACAGATTCTGTATTCCACATCCGAATCCCGAATACAGTATACAGGACTCGGATTCGTAGACTCGTAGGACTCGGAATCGTAGACATCGCTCAGACTCGCTGCTGACAGCGGGATCTGTACGAGTCAAGCTTATTGCCATTGAATTCCATTGGACTCGTCACTGTGCGAGTCCAAATGGGAGATTCGCAGTAAACGAGTCCTGCAGTACCTTCAGAATCGCCGAGTTCCCGATCCTAGCGAGTAACTCGCCCATCCCTAGTAGATAACAATGAAAGCATTCACATTGCTGCATCACATGCACATCTTTGCCCTAAAAATGTCCATGATGGTGAACTCTCAGGTTATGGATTGCATTGCTGTGAATACACTGAGTACATTAGTGATGATTCCATTCAGACTGAAGATTCAGACCAATATCCAGTGGAATTTTTAAATTCACTCACACCAATGAGAATGCCTTATCATCGCCTCAAATTACAAATTGGTAACATTGTCATGCTTTTCGCACCTTTAACAGCATAAAGGTCTTTGCAATGTGAATCGCTTCATTGTGATCACTTTGTTTGAGAATCTCATTCAAGCAAAAGTCAGTTCTGGGTCTGCAGAAGGAAAATTGTGTTGTTTATTTCAAGGATTGATTTATCTCCATCATAGACTGCCTTACCTTTTAAGTTAACACATTGACAATTTACCGTGAAGTCTACTTTTCCCATGACCATCAACAAATCCCAAGGCCAAACAGTTGGAGAAAGTAGGGATTTTTTGCCCCACAATTCCATTTTTGGACATGGACAGTTATATGTGGCTTTTTCAGAGTGAAAAGAAGATGTATTGTTAAGGTGAAAGTACTGCATACACCCATTTCAAGGAAAGTTGCTGCCTCATTCTGAAAAAGTCTTTACAAAAAATATTGCTATAAAGAATATTTATTA
This sequence comes from Allobates femoralis, assembly GCA_033576535.1. Classification (NCBI taxonomy): domain Eukaryota; kingdom Metazoa; phylum Chordata; class Amphibia; order Anura; family Aromobatidae; genus Allobates; species Allobates femoralis. The sequence continues at coordinate 383,014,223 of JARQOC010000003.1, forward strand.
ATAAAATTCTTTAGATATATATATCACATTTACATACATGATGGATATAACAATGAAAGCATTCACATTGCTGCATCACATGACAATCTTTGTCCTAAAAATGTCCATGTGGAATGGTGAACTCTCAGGTTATGGATTGCATTGCTGTGAATACACTGAGTACATTAGTGATGATTCCATTCAGACTGAAGATTCAGACCAATATCCAGTGGAATTTTTAAATTCACTCACACCAATGGGAATGCCTTATCATCGCCTCAAATTACAAATTGGTACCATTGTCATGCTTTTGCGCAACTTTAACAGCATAAAAGGTCTTTGCAATGGGAATCGCTTCGATTGTATCACTTTGTTTGACAATCTTATTCAAGCAAAAGTCATTCTGGGTCTGCAGAAGGAAATGTGGTGTTTATTTCAAGGATTGATTTATCTCCATCAGAGACTGGCTTACCTTTTAAGTTAAGACTCGACAATTTCCCGTGAAGCCTCTTTTGCCATGACCATCAACAAATCCCAAGGCCAAACACTGGAGAAAGTAGGGATTTTTTGCCCAGAACCCAGTTTTTGGACATGGACAGTTATATGTGGCTTTTTCACGAGTGAAAAGAAGATGTAATGTTAAGGTGAAAGTCTGGATACACCCATTCAAGGAAAGTTGCTGCCTCAATTCTGAAAAAGTCTTTACAAAAAATATTGTCTATAAGAATATTTTATTTAAATTCTTTAGATATATATACACTTTCATACATGATGGATATAACAATGAAAGCATTCACATTGCTGCATCACATGACAATCTTTGTCCTAAAAATGTCCATGTGGAAATGGTGAACTCTCAGGTTATGGATTGCATTGCTGCTGAATACACTGAGTACATTAGTGATGATTCCATTCAGACTGAAGATTCAGACCAATATCCAGTGGAATTTTTAAATTCACTCACACCAATGAGAATGCCTTATCATCGCCTCAAATTACAAATTGGTACCATTGTCATGCTTTTCCGCACCTTTAACAGCATAAAAGGTCTTTGCAATGTGAATCGCTTCATTGTGATCACTTTGTTTGAGAATCTCATTCAAGCAAAAGTCAGTTCTGGGTCTGCAGAAGGAAATGTGGTGTTTATTTCAAGGATTGATTTATCTCCATCATAGACTGCCTTACCTTTTAAGTTAAGACATTGACAATTTACCGTGAAGTCTACTTTTCACATGACCATTAACAAATCCCAAGGCCAAACAGTTGGGAAAGTAGGGATTTTTTGCCCCACAACCCATTTTTGGACATGGACAGTTATATGTGGCTTTTTTACAAGTGAAAAGAAGATGTATTGTTAAGGTGAAAGTACTCTATACACCCATTCAAGGAAAGTTGCTGCCTCATTCAGAAAAAGTCTTTACAAAAAATATTGCCTATAAGAATATTTTATTTTAAATTCTTTCGATATATATTACATTTACATACCTGATGGATATAACAATGAAAGCATTCACATTGCTGCATCACATGACAATCTTTGTCCTAAAAATGTCCATGTGGAAATGGTGAACTCTCAGGTTATGGATTGCATTGCTGCTGAATACACTGAGTACATTAGTGATGATTCCATTCAGACTGAAGATTCAGACCAATATCCAGTGGAATTTTTACATTCACTCACACCAATGGAAATGCCTTATCATCGCCTCAAATTACACATTGGTACCATTGTCATGATTTTGCACACCTTTAACAGCATAAAAGGTCTTTGCAATGGGAATCGCTTTATTGTCATCACTTTGTTTGACAATCTCATTCAAGCAAAAGTCAGTTCTGGGTCTGCAGAAGGAAATGTGGTGTCTATTCCAAAGATTTATTTATCTCCATCAGACACTGCCTTACCTTTCAAGTTAAGACGTCAACAATTTCCCGTGAAGTCTACTTTTCCCATGACCATCAACAAATCCCAAGGCCATACACTGAAGAAAGTATGGATTTTTTTGTCACAAACAGTTTTTGGACATGGACAGTTATATGTGGATTTTTCACGAGTGAAAATACGATGCAATGTTAAGGTGAAAGTGCTGGATACACCCATTCAAGTCAAATTGCTGCCTAGTAGTGAAATACTCTTTACTACAAATATTCTCTCTAATAATATTTTATTTAAAATTCTTTAGATACATATTAGATTTAAATACATACTTACTTTCTAATTAAATACAAATATTACAATAAATTAGTTTAGTCATAGATGTATAGCAATAAAAAAAAAAAAAATATTATTTGTTATACAAAAAGATATTAAAATTAGTTATTATATATACAATAGTTATTTAAGAAATATAGTCATTAGTGTACATTTTCAATTACAATATAGTATAGAGAAATATTTTATTTTAAATTCTTTATATGCATATTACATTTAGATACATAATTATTTTCTAATTAAACAAAAATATTACCATAAAATAGTTTAGTCATAGATGTATAGTACTAAAAAAAAAAAAAAAAAATGACTTTACCCATAGCTGTATAGGAATTGACCAAAAAAATTATAAAAAAATTGTTTAAAAATAGATGTATAGCAATAGAAATAATCCAACATACCAAACAAATTACTTTAGTTTTACATAAAGACATTATAATTAGTTATTAGATATTAAATACGTCTTTAAGAAATATAGTCCTTAGTTTTGCTTTTCACTGAAAATATAGTGTATAAAAATATTTTACTTTCAATTATTTACATACATATTCTATTTAGATACATACTTTCTAATTAAACACAAATATTACAATAATTTAATTTAGCTATAGATGTAGAAGAATAGAAATAGACAAAAATACCAAAAATATTACTTTCGTTATAAAGATATTATAAATAGGTTTTAGATATAAAATAGTTATTTAAAATATATTGTTCTTACTTTTTTAGCTTTTAAACTTTCTTTTTAAATTTCATTGTATATGTATATAAACACACATTTTGTAGTAGATTGTAGATGTGTATCATCTAAATGCTTGCATTTAGTGATAATAACCTGAAGCTCCAGCAGTATAGCTGCTGCGAGATTTTATTTTCTTTTTACACAGGGTCAGGTTTTTGTCAACAGCTAAGGCTGCCTTCACATTTGCAGATGCATCTGCAGCGTTTTGAAAATGCATCTGCATGCACATGGTAGACCCTATTTTTATAATGGGACGCACGGTGTCTGCAGATGCTTGCAGGCAGCCGTGCACACACATTTACTCCTATATGTGATCTGTGCGCAGGCGGATGCCTGCATACAAATCACACACTCCCACCCTCACCAGGGATGCAACATGTCGTGTCCCTGCTGCGGAGTAGAGTCTGTGATCTGTACCCAAGCATCTGCCTGCGCAGAGATCACATATAGCAGTGAATGGTTGTGCTCAGCTGTCTGGAAGCATCTGCAGACACTCTGCGTCCCATTATAAAGATAGGGTTTACTGTCTGCATGCAGATGCATCTGCAAAATGGTGCAGATGCATCTGCAAGTCTGAAGGCAGCATTAGAGACGGGTGGGACAGCTGTTCACACACATCTCTATCTTGAAGTGTGTTCTGTACATATAAATACATACATACATATAGGTACATATTTAGACACATAGGGAAAGAATATACATTTTCATTTTAAATCTGACTTATTCTGCTATTTGTGGAATTTATAGTGTGAACACATCAATTTTGACACTTGCTGTCTAATGGTGACCTACAGCACTCTTACTGTAAGTTGCATGAAATGTTAATGCAATTTGTGCTTTACTTGCAGTAGTTGCGGCACATGTGCTTTCAACAGTTTCAACTGCCAAAATCACAGTTAGCTTTGATTTTTAGTGGTTGCATTTAGTCAACCTGTTAAAGCTGTGCTTGCGGTATTTACTACAAGCTAATTGCAAGTTCCATATACATTACATGTTACTTGCTAAAAGTGAGCTGTAGGTAGGTCCTTTGGTGCAAAGTGCAGAAATTGTATTTGGTTATTCTACACCTTCTGCAAATAGCCAAAAAATATCTGCTTTAAAAGGAGTCTAAGTATTAATTATTAGGGGTAGAGTAGAGTAGGTCCCACCAGTTGTAAGGCTACCTTCCCGTGGTTGGTGGGGAAACATGTACTGGCTTAATCATAGATTATTAATATTCATATATAAATTGAATATACGTAATCTGTACAAAACATCAGTGCCAGTATCTGTACGAAAAGCCTTGCCTTAGAATCATGACATGTACTACACTGAAATGTACCATACAAACATTGGTAGTTGATAGATAGATATCATGTCTTATGTGCATTATTGTCAAATTTGAATGAATAATGTATATATGCATGCTACATTCCCGATTCTTTACAATTGGGCCGCCATCTATCATGGAATAATTGGATTATTAGTTAAAAATCTAATTTAATAAACTATACACCAGTTCTAGAATCCCGATGCAATCGCATCGGGCTCACAGCTAGTGTATATATAAACATGCTGGGATTGCTTGCTACTCATAGTATTGCAATATTCATCTTTGATAATGGTAGTACTGTGATTGGCAGACGCAGTACAACAAAAGAAAAAACAGACGCTCAAACCTAATAGCGATGACGTCTGCGAGGGCTGTAAAATTACAGACATGGATGAGATCGTTCTCAAACTGCATGGGAACAGTACATAGATATAATGTAGACTGTCGGCTCTGAGTGACAGGACCTAGTGAAGATAGATAGATTGAAGAACAGGTAGATTGAGTTTACCAGACTCCTGTGATGCTCTTGGGTCAGCTCAGTCTCCCACTCCCCCTGAATCACTTTCTGTGCTGACAATTAAGCTACTTGCGTATTAACTGCAATGACTAACAAACTGCCAATCACAGGTGCTCACACTCTGTGAGCGCCTCTGTAATTTGCTGTTGCAGTCAGTATGCTTTTCCACAATCTAGACGGTAATTGTGCTTGGTAGCCATACACATTAGTGTATGGCAACCAACCTGCCAACATAGGGTATTAAATAAATTAATCATTAAAAAAAAGTGTGGGGATTCCCAGTATTTTTAAGTCTAGCCCAGTGAAAGCAGACAGCTGTGAGCTGCCACCATCAGCTGCATAATTTTACCTTAGCTGGCAAAAATTAATGCGTGGGCTCCGTCATATTTTTAATTGCCAGCCATGGTAAAACTAGACAGCTGAGGGCTGGTATTGTCAGTGGGGTGAAGGTCCATTGCTTTAGGGCTCCCCCATGCTAAAGAATAGCAGCCCGCAGCCGCCCTGAAAATGACACATTCATCATAGCGCCATTTCCAGGTGCTTTACCAGACTTTTCCAGTGGCCCTCGTGGCGATCGCACACTGGGTAATAAGGAGTTAACACCAGCTTTGTATTGCCAGCTTGTATTAAGCCCTGAAATTCTTAATGTCAGGCCAAGCTAGACCTGGCCATTAAGAATCACAAATAAATAGTAAAAAAGACACAACACAGAGAAAAATTATTTTATTAAAACAAAAAAACACAGAGACACTTAGTGACAACTTTATTACTCACTCTCCACTCTTGTACCCCTCCACAATCCTCATCTTCTCACTTCCTGGACAGACTCAACTTTGCTACATCAGAGGCCACTGGGAAGAAAAACATCCGCTATCCGTGGTCTCTGATCACTGAATGACAGCACTGAGACCTGCGGTATAGTAAGGGGTGAGGTAACTATTGCCATAGCAACAGCAGTTACTATGGCAAAGGTGCCATCACTGCTTACTATATGACAGCGCTGGGACCTGCGCTCCACCGCTTTACTATAGCGCATGTTTCAGGATTGTCATATGGTTACCATTGCAATAGTAATGGCTTTTGCTATGGAGAGCGATGAGACCTGCACTATAATAAAGTGGTAATGCACTGGTCTCAGTGCTGTCATGTAGCAAGCCATGAGGTCACTGTTGCCATAGCAACAGTGGTTACCAGGGCTGCCATCAGGGCCTGACTAGTCTGACAGCTGTCAGGGGTCCGGCGGCGATTGACAGGAAAGGGGGGACCCATACAAGATGTGAGGGGATGGGCCCCAATCTCCTCCGGGCCCCACCCATTCATGTCTTGCACAGGCCCCCTCTACTGTCAATCACCACCAGGCCCCACCCCCTCACCTCTTGACAGGCCCTGTCTCCTGTCCATTACCACTGCTGCGGCCCGCTAACCGGACGTCATGCGGGCACTGGTAGGATGCAAAGTACTGGAGTCAGGACAGAGCTGCTGGCGCTGCCGCCGCTGTCTGTCTCTCTGTCTGTCTGTCTCTTTGTCTGTCACTCTGTCTGTCTCTCTGTCTTTCTCTCTGTATGTCTGTCTGTCTCTCTGTCTGTCTCTCTGTCTGTCTCTCTGTCTGTCTTTCTGTCTGTCTTTCTGTCTGTCTTTCTGTCTGTCTCTCTGTCTGTCTCTCTGTCTGTCTTTCTGTCTCCGCGCTGCTGCTCCGAGACCAAAGAAACACAGACACGGGAATGTCTGGTACAGCTACAGCCTTTATTTTCCTACGCGTTTCGGAGCCTCCTCCCGAGCTCCTTCCTCAGGGAATGTTCCCTGAGGAAGGAGCTCGGGAGGAGGCTCCGAAACGCGTAGGAAAATAAAGGCTGTAGCTGTACCAGACATTCCCGTGTCTGTGTTTCTTTGGTCTCGGAGCAGCAGCGCGGACACCGAAGCACTTTGTCCAAGAATCTACATCACGACCACGGTCACCATTGAGAGTGCGGTCCCTGCAGCAGCTGCTTGTACGCTATTCTACCAGTTGTGGGTTTCACAACTGCTAAAGGTGAGCAATTCCACATCGACAAGTGGAAGTGTTTAATTGAGATAAGACCCTATATGCGCATTCTTTCTTTCACATATCTTTCTGTCTGTCTTTCTCTCTCTGTCTGTGTGTCTGTCTCTTCATAACACTATACTCTATATACAGGTCCACACTACATGGTGTATTTGTGTATCTATATACTGTATATATATATAGTATGGACCTGTATATACAGTAGAGTGCTGTCTGTGTATACAAGATATATGGCCAGCAGTCTCTGTGTATACGTCCTGTATGTCCTATACGCCTCCAATGTGTATACATCCCGCAGCAGACTCTAATGTGCATATGACCCGCAGCAGTCTCTAATGTGCATATGACCCACAGTAGTCTCCAATGTGCATATGTCTCGCAGCAGTCTCCATTGTGCATTTATCCCACAGTCGTCTCCATTGTCTATACGGCCCGCAGCCATCTCTATTGTGTATTCTGTATTGTGTACAGCCAGCAGCAGTTTCTATTGTGTATTCTCTATTGTGTGTATAGCCAGCAGCAGCCTCCATTGTTTATACGGCCCACAGCCATCACTATTGTGTATACAGCCAGCAGCTGTCTCTATTGTTTATTCTCTATTGTATATACAGCTATTGTGTATTCAGCCCACAGCATTCTCAAGTGTGTGTGTAATATATCATAGAGCGAGAGAATGTAAAAAAAGAAAAAGCAGCACAAAAATATGGAAAAAATTGAACTTTATTGCCCAATGGTGTGGCCACGCATTGGGCAATGAAATCTACTTTTTTCTATTTTTTTGTGCTGTTTTTCCTTTTTTTACTCTATTGTAAAGAACCATCTCGATTGCTGATTGGGAAAGCTTTGCACATATATTGAGGGAATTTTTGGTGCTGTTCCAATTTTTCACTATAAATATAATGTATGTTAGGGTGGAGGTGGAGCATGGGTGGAGGCGAGGCCAGGTGGAGGCGGAGCTTTGGAGGAGTTGGAGCTGGGGTGAAGGCTGGCCGGAGTCTCAAGGGGGCCCTAAAATTTTGGCAGTCAATTCCTAGTGGCAGCCCTGGCGGTTACTATGCAAACAGTGACCTCACCGCTTACTATATGGCTGCATTCACACACAGCGTTTTGGTTTCATTTTGTGATCATGATATTGGTGCAGAAACTGCACCATGAACAGATCCTCACAAAATGCAGCCTTGTGTGTGTGAACTCTGCTGCACTATTTACTCACCTTCTTGCGCTCCCACAGTGATCTCCAGCAATGTTCTCATCCCAGAGGCTGCAGTGTCGGTGCCTCTAGAACCCTGTGGCCTGCGCATGTGACCGAGTGATGTCACTCAAGTCACATCTTGTAGTGCTAGGTCCTCCCGCAGGTCTTGCAGCCTCCCAGTATGAGAACATCACTGGAGATCACCTGAAGGTGAGCAAATAGTGTGGCAGCCTTGTGAGTGTGAATGATGCTGCGCTATTTACTCACCTTCCCCACGTTCGTATAGTGCTCTCCAGTGATATTCTCATACCAGGAGGCTGCAAGACCTGCGAGAAGACCTGGCACTGCACCACATGACCAAGTGACATCACTTGGTCACATGCGCAGGCTACAGGGTCCTAAAGGCACCAACACTGAGACCTCTGGGGAAGAGAACATCACTGGAGATCACCGTGGGACCGCAGGAGGGTGAGTAAACAGTGTAGCAGCATTCACAAACACAAGGCTGCATTTTGTGAGGATCCGTTCTTGGTGCAGTTTCTTCATCAAAAATGGATCCTCACAAAACGCAGCCAAAACGTTGTGTGTGAATGTAGCCATGTACTATACTGCAGGTCTCAGTGCTGTCATTCAGTGATTAGAGACCACGGGGAGCGGATGTGGTTTTCCTCCAAAGTAGCAAAGCTGAGTCTGTCCAGGAAGTGAGAAGATGAGGATTGTGGAGGGGTTCAAGAGTGGGGATGGAGTAATAAAGTTGGAGTCACTAAGTGTCTATGTGTTTTTATTTTTAATAAAAATAATTTTTCTCTGTGTTGTGTCTTTTTTACTATTTATTTGAGATTCTTAATGGCCGGGTCTAACTTGGCCTGACATTAAGAATTTCATGGCTTAATACAAGCTGGCAATACAAAGCTGGTGTTAACTCCTTATTACCCAGCGTGACACAACCACCGGGGCTGCTGGAAGAGCCTGGTAAAGCCTGGTAAAGCACCTGGAAATGGCGCTACGATGAATGCACCATTTTCAGGGGCGCCTGCAGGCTGCTATTCTTTAGCGTGGGGGGCCCTAAAACAATGGGCCCTCACCTCGCTGAGAATACGAGTCCTCAGCTGCCTAGTTTTACCTTGGCTGGCAATTAAAAATAGGGCGGAGCCAAGGTAAAATTATGCAGCTGAGGGTGGCAGCTCGCAGCTGTCCACTTTCACTGGGCTAGACTTAAAAATACTTCGAAGTCCCACATGTTTTTTATTTATTTAACACCCTATGACAGCAGGTTGGATGCTATATACTAATGTGTATGGCAACCAAGCACAATCACTGTTCAGATTGTGGAAATGCACTCTAACTGCAACAGCAAATCACAGAGGCGATCAGAGTGTAACCATCTGTGATTGGCTGTTTACTAGTCAGTGCAGTGATTGTGTAAGTAGCTTAATGGGCGGCCTCAGAAGTGATTCAGCAGGAGACTGAGCTAACCCGGATGTGATTCAGCAGGAGCATGGGAGACTGAGCTGACCAGGGAGCAGCAGTGGAAGTCTGTCGAGCTTGATCTACCTGTCTATCTATCTATCTATCTATCTATCTATCTATCTATCTATCTATCTATCTATCTATCTATCTATCTGCCTGTCTGTCTGTCTGTCTGTCTGTCTATCTATCTATCTATCTAGTCTTTCTATCAAAGTATCTCTATCTTATCTATCTATCTGTCTTCACTAGGTCCTGTCACTCAGAGCAGACAGCTGTATGGAAGAACAGTATGCAGACAGTGTACATTATGTTTGTATACTGTTCCCATGCAGTTTGAGCACGTTCTCATCCATGTCTGCCTTTTTTCAGCCCTCCCAGACCTCATCGTTGGGTCCATCAGGAAATTACTTTTCCTTGCATTTCCCATTGACTTACATGATACTCGCTAATCGGAATCACTATGCGAGTATTACAAAGTACTCGCTACGAATGTACGATTACGAATATTTTGGTACTTGGTCGTCACTAATAATTGCCTTATGTTGTCTGTCACTCACTCCATCGGGATGAGGCTGAATCCCTTAATCCACCGCACCAGCCGGAAGTACGCATGATGCCATATTGGAACACCCAAGTGATGGGTCTCCCATATTGCATTCGCCACACCCCAGCCGACACACCTGACACCCCTGCTGCACCCACCTCCACAGCCCAATCACCCCCACCCAGTCCACGCAGCCTCACCCACAAAACCCATCACTGCAACTCGGTGCACCCTTTCCCCCGCTCACTCCCAACAGTCCACCCAGTCTCCCCCTCCTCACATGCCACCCATTCATCCCGTCAGGTCCCTGCACCCCATAAAACTCCGACAAACCCATCACCACCTCCTATCTCGCCGCAGACTTAACAGAATTAGAAGATGCAGGATCTGTGGTAATATCACAGTCATGTGCAGAGTCATAGATCACATGACTGTGACATCATCAAAGGCCCTTTAGCAGAAACGGAGTGGGGGAGCACAGAAAACAGGTACAGACAGCGGGCTCCCCTATTCTCCCCCAGTATCGTCTGCTTACCTTCGGCTCTGCCCCTATCTCACTTCTCTCTCCCCCGCTCTGCCCCTCTCTTCCACTGCTCTGCCCCTCTTTACTCCAGTCTCTCCACTCTGTTTGCTGTCCTCTGCTCCACTCTTCCGTGCTCTGCCCACTTTGCTTTGCTCTCCCCCGCTCTGCTCCACTCTTGCCCCCTCTGCTCCACTTTCTTCCACGTTCTGCCCCATTCTCCCCCACTCTGCTTCCCTCTCCCCTGCTCTGCTTCGCTCTCTCTCACTCTGCTTTGCTCTCCCCACTCTGCTGTGCTCTGCTCACTCCGCTTGTTCTTCCCTGCTTTGTTCCACTCTTCCCCGCTCTGCTCCACTCTCACCACCTCTGTCCTGCTCTTGCCTCCTCTGCTACACTCTTGCCCCCTGTGTCCCGCTCTCCCCGATCTGCCTCTCTCCACCCATTCTGCTCTGCTCTCACCACTCTCCCCCACTCTGCCCCACTCTACCTTGCTTTTTGCCCTTCTCTCCCCTGTCTCTCCTGCTCTGCCCTGTTCACCCTCGCACTCTACCCGGCTAACTCTCACTCTTCCTCACTCACCCCCGCTCTTCCCCACTCTGCACCATTCTTCCCCGCTCTGCTCCACTCTCCCTGCTCTGCTCCGCTCTTCTCACTCTGCTCACTTCGCTTGTTCTCCTCTGCTCTGTTCCACTCTCCCCCGCTCTGTTCCACTCTTCCTTGCTCTGCTCCACTCTTCCCCCTCTGTCCTGCTCTTGCTCCCTCTGCTTTACTGTTGCCTCTTCTGCCCCGCTCTTCCCACTTTGCCTCACTCTACCCACTCTGCCTTGCCCTCCCCCCTCTACCCCGCTCTGCCCCACTCTCCCTTGCTTTGCCCTTCTCTCCCCCAGTCTCCCCCGCTCTGCCCCGTTCACCCCCGCACTCTGTCATGCTGAATCCCGGTCTGCTTTGCTCACCGCCGGTCTGCTTTACTCTCCCCACTCTTCCTTGCTCTGACCCTTTCTCCCCAGTCTCCTCCACTCTGCCCCACTCTCCCTCACCCTGCTCCTCTCTCCCTCTCTCTGTTCCACTCACCCTTGCGCTGCTTTACTGCTCTCCCCCAGTCTCCCCTGCTCTGCCTCTTCTGCTCCACTCTCCCCCACTCTGCCCACTCTGCTCCGCTGTCCTCCTCTCTGCTCCGCTCTCGCCCACCCTGCTCCACTCTCACTCCCTCTGCACCACTCTCATCCTCTTTGCCCCTCCCCTGTCTGCTCTGCTCCACTCTGCCAGTATTACCCCACTCTGCTACACTCTCTTCGCTCAGCCCGCTCTCATCCCACTCTGCTCTTCCTGCTCCACCCCCTGCCCCGCTCACCTGCACTCTACTCTAGGCTGCTCTCCCCCACTCTGCTCCGCTCTCCCTTGCTCTGCTCTGCCCACTTTCTGCCAATCTGTCTGCTCTCCCCTACTCAGAGAGTGACCACGGGGGGACAGAGAGAGACAACACAGTGGGAGGCCAGAGAGCAACCACATGGGGAACAGAAAGACATCCCAAGTGGAGGCAGACAAGGACAACAGGGGGGTGGCAGGAGAGTGACCACAGGGCTGTGCATAGGGGGTCAGAAAGTGCGCATGGGGGGCGGGTAGTGCATATATTATGTTGCCAGAGAGCGTGCACGGGCGGGCACAGAGCACACACAGGGGAGGCCAGAGAGCATGCACAGTGGGGGTACAGAACATGCATGGAGAGGACAGAATATGCGCATGGGGGAAGAGAGAGTTCATCTGGGGGGCAGACAGTGTGCATAGCGGGAGACAGCCACTGCCCCCAGCACCACAAAGGCCACCCCTGTTGTCATATATCACCGCCCACCCGATGTAAGAGCATCGGGCTCCCATCTAGTATATATATATATATCTTATATATAAAACCCGAAGGCCACTTCCGGCCAATCCGGCCAACTTCCGTGATGGCCTCCGGACCTGTGTAAAAGACCGGAACCGGAAGTACCAGACCCACAAAACGGCACAGCGGCTCGCGGTGGGCGCTAAAGCACCACCACTCGCCGCTATCCCGCCACCGGCCCCGCACAGAGCCCCGTGTGCGCCCATCCACATCCGGGAACCGGCCCGCCCCTGCCCACACTCCGGTGTGCGGCCTCTGCCGGCACCGCCCACAGCCCTGCAGCTCACCGCCCACTCTCCTCCTCCATCAGGGACCGCCATCCCGCCACCGGCCCCGCACACAGCCCGGTGTGAGCCCACCCACATCCGGGAACCGGCCGGGCCCACACTCCGGTGTGCGGCCCTCCGCCGGCACCGCTCCCAGTCCTGCCACTCACCGCACACCCCCAGTGACTCTCCTCCATCAGGGAGCTGGCCCCGCCCACACTCCGATGGGCGGCCTCCGGAACCGCCGCCACCACTGCTGCTGACCACCGACAGCCCAGTGAGTGTTCAGCCCTCCAGCCTCCGCTCTCCTCTGCCCTCCAGCCTCCGCTCTCCACTGCCCCCCAGCCTCCGCTCTCCTCTGCCCCCCAGCCTCCGCTCTCCTCTGCCCCCCAGCCTCTCCTCTGCTCTGCCCTCCAGCCTCCGCTCTCCTCTGCCCTCCAGCCTCCGCTCTCCTCTGCCCTCCAGCCTCCGCTCTCCTCTGCCCCCCAGCCTCCGCTCTCCTCTGCCCCCCAGCCTCCGCTCTCCTCTGCCCCCCAGCCTCCGCTCTCCTCTGCCCTCCAGCCTCCGCTCTCCTCTGCCCTCAAGCCTCCCCTCTCCTCTGCCCTCCAGCCTCCGCTCTCCTCTGCCCCCCAGCCTCCGCTCTCCTCTGCCCTCCAGCCTCCGCTCTCCTCTGCCCCCCAGCCTCTGCTCTCCTCTGCCCCCCAGCCTCCGCTCTCCTCTGCCCCCCAGCCTCCGCTCTCCTCTGCCCTCCAGCCTCCGCTCTCCTCTGCCCTCCAGCCTCCGCTCTCCTCTGCCCTCCAGCCTCCGCTCTCCTCTGCCCCCCAGCCTCCGCTCTCCTCTGCCCCCCAGCCTCCGCTCTCCTCTGCCCCCCAGCCTCCGCTCTCCTCTGCCCCCCAGCCTCCGCTCTCCTCTGCCTCCCCTCTCCTCTGCCCTCCAGCCTCCTCTGCTTCCGCTCTCCTCTGCCCTCCAGCCTCCTCTGCCTCCGCTCCCCTCTGCCTCCGCTCTCCTCTGCCCTCCAGCCTCCTCTGCCCTCCAGCCTCTTCTGCCTCCGCTCTCCTCTGCCCTCCAGCCTCCTCTGCCTCCGCTCTCCTCTGCCCTCCAGCCTCCTCTGCTTCACTTCTCCTCTGCCTCCCCTCTCCTCTGCCCTCCAGCCTCCTCTGCCTCCACTCTCCTCTGCCCTCCAGCCTCCGCTCTCCTCATATATATATATATGTTTGTATATAATATACATGTGTGTTTGTGTATATGCATCTAATGTGTGTATATACCTCTACATCTATATACATTTGTGTTTGTGTGTGTGTGTGTATGTGCCTTTGTCTATATGAAATGTACAGTATGTGTATATACCTCTACATCTATATAGATTTGTGTGTATGTGTGTATGTGTATAGCGGAGTGTGTGTATGTGTGTGCTGACCACTCTGCCCACACCGCTGCGCTGACCACTTTTACCGCACTCACTGCTAACCACTGAGCCACCGCGCAGTGCTAACCACTGAGCCACCTCGCAGTGCTAACCACTGAGCCACCGCGCAGTGCTAACCACTGAGCCACCGCGCAGTGCTAGCCACTGAGCCACCGCGCAGTGCTAGCCACTGAGCCACCGTGTAGTGCTAGCCACTGAGCCACCGCGCAGTGCTAACCACTGAGCCACCGCGCAGTGCTAACCACTGAGCCACCGCGCAGTGCTAACCACTGAGCCACCGCGCAGTGCTAACCACTGAGCCACCGCGCAGTGCTAACCACTGAGCCACCGCGCAGTGCTAACCACTGAGCCACCGCACTGTGCTACCCACAGAGCCACTGTATACTGTGCTACCCACAGAGCCGCTGTATACTGTGCTACCCACAGAGCCACTGTATACTGTGCTACCCACAGAGCCGCTGTGTACTGTGCTACCCACAGAGCCACTGTATACTGTGCTACCCACAGAGCCTCTGTGTACTGTGCTACCCACAGAGCCACCGTATACTGTGCTACCCACAGAGCCGCCTGTGTACACACAATTCATTTCACCGCACTCCCGTAACTATTAGTAAGTAAACTATATATGGATTCTAGACTACCCGATTCTTTAGAATCGGGCTGCCATCTAGTATATATATATATATATATATATATATATATATATATATATATATAATATGTGTTATATATGTATATATATTGTGAGGCACCGCACATGCAGGGTCAAGGTATGATCCTGTGCACACTGGCCGGTTTGACTGTGATGATACTGTGTGAACCAACTTGTGAACACAAGGTTTCATGAGCCTAATGAGCGGCAGTGAGAGTGGGATGAGATCCATGAGGAATAGGATGTAATGAGGGAGTGCTGACAACCCGGAACACAGGGAGTTAACCTGAGCTGTGTGAAAGGCTGATTAACAGCAGCTAAGGGGGTGTGTCCATGTGGGAGTGGCTGGCACGATAAGAGGCTGCCAGCTGATTGATTACAGATGAGATCCATTTTCAGCCAGACATCAGCCTGAGAGGATGTGGGCTGATTACCAGCCGGAGAGCTGAGCAGAGCCAGCCTGTGTGAGGGACTGGGAATGCAAGTCCATGCCGCCATTTTGAGATGGTGAAGGGAGCATGCTAGCTCCATGCCAGTGCCGAGGTCCGAGGTTGTGAGCACCTGGTGGGGAAGCCGTGGCTGAACCCGGTGGAGACTGGTCCGGGCGTGGTTCCCTACACGTCCGGGAAAGGAGCCTTGGGGGACGCTTGGTGGACCCGTTATATAGGTAGCGAGACCCGGATCCGTGCCCGGTAAGACAGCGGTTCCCGTGTAACGGAGTGAGCCGTGTGTGAGTAATGCCAGGCGGGCATAGACCGCCTTTGGGTCCGAGTCGGAGTACTCAGTTAAAGGACCTGATGAAACAATGTGTTTAACTATGTGTATGAGGGCTTAGGTAATGGCCCTGAATGAGAGATGATGGCCTATATGTAAGACCCATGTATAATGATGTGGGGAGAGAGTGACCCAGCTAGTATGGATGATGTTGGAGGCGTTCCGTCCTTGGGACGAGAGGGAGGCTTGCCCTGCTGCTTGCAGAGGGTACCCGTCCCTCAACCACGACCTCTAATGGTGTGGGTGTGCCTGTGGTGCCAGACACAGGGGTAATAGGGCTCCTAGTAGGTATCGGATGAGGTTCCCGTGTACTATGGTTTGCCAGTCCCTGTAATGGGCCATGGAGGGGCCACAGTCCATGGATGTGGGCTGTGAGCAGGTGTGTGATCCATGGACGTTTGAATGATGGATCACATACGGTATGTAAGGACCCGGTCAGGCAGGACTCCTGACTACGGGTGAGTGTTGAGTCATCATGCTGGGTGACTAAAGCCAGGCGGCAGGTACCGCCATTGGGACCCACAGGGCCCGTTGAGGCGTATGTAACGAAGGTCAGAAGCAGGGGTTAGAAGGGCTCCCGTACTGGGTAACGCGTGGTTAGGCCGGAGGCCGCAGCCCCACGGGTTACTAGGGTTTGCCAATCCCTGTTATGAACCCGGAAGGGTCATCATCGTACTGTAACGTATGTATAGTGTAAGTAGGCCGGAGGCCGTAGCCACCATGGGAGCTGTTAGTAGAGCTCCAATGGGGACAGAGATGGTTACAGGTCCCGGGTTACTATAAGATGTTATGTGCAATATTAGTGTTATGTGATGTTAAATGTAAATGTATGATGTATTTATGTAAAGTGTTTTTAATCAATGTGATATGTGTCAAACATGCTACCCGGGTTATGTTGTTAATATGTGAAAATAAACGGGTAGACATTGGTTAAACCTATAAACACGTGTTGTTGTCGTTTTGCAAGCGGGTTCCCCGGTTGCTGCCTCACAATATACATATACTTGATGGGTGCCTTATGCTATAGTGTCGGACGGGCAGTGATATTACGATGGGGCAGGCTCTATGACGCTGGGGTCAGCCTTCTCTTTCCTCTGTGATCTGTTCTTTGACCTGTCTCCCATCTGTGCACTCTCTCCCCCCTGTGCACTCTCCCCCATGTGCTGTCTTCCCCTGTGCGCTGTCTCTCCCCCATGTTATCTCTTCCTTTCTTTACTCTCTCCTTTGAGAGTAAATGGCAAGGTCTGAAGACACGAGAAGTCAGACACATAGTCAACGCCTGGAGCAGATGTTACATGAATATCTCCAACTTAACATCGATGCCATGACTGGGGAACTGGAGCCTTGCTCATTTTGGGCTTCCAATCTGGGAAAAATGGCCTGAGCTCACCACTCACGCCTTGGAGATCTTGTTGTGCCCCACAGCCAGCGTTCTCTCGGAACGTGTCTTCAACGCTGCTGGTGGTGTGCTGACAGAAAAGCGCACGCGTCTGTCTACCCAGAATGTGGACAGACTAACGTTCATAAAGATGAACAAAGCATGGGTCCCCAAGGACTTTTCTACCCTTTTCTACCAAATACTCCTCGTCTGCATGAGGCCTTACAGATACTGAGGTAAAAACCTCACCAAATACTCATCGCCTGCACAAGTCCTTACAGATACTGAGGAATAACATCACCAAATGCTCCTCGTCTGCACGAGGCCTTACAGATCCTGAGGTAAAAACCTCACCAAATACTCATCGCCTGCACAAGGCCTTATAGATACTTAAGTAAAAATCACCAAATACTCATCTTCTGAACGTGGCCTTACAGATACTGAAGTAAAACTCACCAAATACTCATCTTCTGAACGTGGCCTTACAGATACTGAAGTAAAACTCACCAAATACTCATCTTTTAAACGTGGCCTTACAGATACTGAAGTAAAACTCACCAAATACTCATCGTCTGCACGAGGACTTACAGATAGTGAGGTAAAAACCTCACCAAATACTCATCGTATGCACTAAGCCTTACAAATACTGTAGTAAAAACTGATTTTTAACATGCCTATATCTGTGTCTCCTCCTCCTTTTATTCGTCTATCTCTTTTCTTTTCGCATGACTATATGTAGTTGTCACTTTTCCATGTCTTTGTTGAATCTTCTGAGTAGTTTGTCACCTTTTGGACACTTTAGAAGGTGTTTTCTATGTGTTTTCTATGTGTTTGTATGTGTTTGGGTTTGGCTGCCATTGTTTTCAATGGTATTCGATGGTGTTCAACGAACATTCGACGAACAACCCCCCAATTCGACGAATGAAATTGAATTGGAACAAAAGGCTGGTGGCTCATCTCTATTTGTCACCAAGGATTTTCCAGAGGTTTTCTATTGGGTTTAGATCAGGAATCTGGACTGGACATTTCATTTTCTCAATGTTTTCTGTTTTAAGGAACTGCTTTACTCGTTTTACTGTGTGACATGGGGGCATTGTCCTGAATGAAAATTGATGACTGAGTGCTGAACACAAATAAGGAACTTTGTGCTGTTGAAGCTTCTGATACACACTTGCATTCACTCTGCCATGCAGCAGTATGAGAGGTCCAACCCAGGCCCGGACTGACAGGCGGGAGGAGCGGGACTTTTCCCGATGGGCCGGCCGGTGGCGGGGTGTGGGGGCCGCCCGTTCCTCCCGCCGCAGGCCTGGCTACTTTTAAATGATTTTGCTGTCGCCGCCGCCACCGCCCGCCTGCATAGCAGGGTCTGGGGAGCGGCGCCGGCCGCCAAGTTGCGGCGGCATTATAAGTCATGAGAGAGACTAACTCGTTGGTGCGGTCGCACAGACTCTGCACACCAATCAGCGGGCGGCCCAGGCAGCGGCTCATACTTCTATTGGAGCAGGCTGTGTTGTGACGAAATCATGACAGCACGTTCTTTGTGGGCGGAGAGAGTACACATTCTGCTCTCCCGCCAACTAAATGGAAACGCACCGGCCACCCCGACCCCAGCCATTACCGGTGGTCCCTGTGCAGGCAGCCAGTGGAGCTGGCCTGAAGACAGCCTACAGTCTCCTCCTCACTCTTCCTGTGTGGCCTGTCAGCTGCAGACCTGGGGCAGTGCGAGACAGCAAGCTAAAGCTGAGGAAAGCAAGGCAAGGTTTTTCACCATCAACTGAGAAACTTGTCTGTGTGTGGCTGGGGCTGTGTGGCTGGGCTGGCTGTGTGTGACTGGGGCTGTGTGTCTGACTATGTGTCTGTGTGTTTCTGGGGCTGCGTGGCTGGGCTGGCTGTGTGTGACTGGGGCTGTGTGTCTGACTATGTGTCTGTGTGTGGCTGGGGCTGCGTGGCTAGGCTGGCTGTGTGTGACTGGGGCTGTGTGTCTGACTATGTGTCTGTGTGTGGCTGGGGCTGCATGGCTGGGCTGGCTGTGTGTGACTGGGGCTGTGTATCTGACTATGTGTCTGTGTGTGGCTGGGGCTGTGTGGCTATGGCTGGCTGTGTGGCTGACTATGTGTGTGTCTGGGGCTGTGTGGCTGGGGCTGACTGTGTGTGGCTTTGGCTGCGTGGCTGTGGCTGACTGTGTGTCTGACTATGTGTCTGTGTGTGGCTGGGGCTGCATGGCTGTGTGGCTGACTGTGTGTGGCTTACAATGTGTCTGTGTGGCTGTGGCTGCATGGCTGTGTCTGTGAGGCTGACTATGTGTCTGTGTGTGGCTGGAGGTGCGTGGCTTAGTGGGGCTGACTGTGTGGCTGACTATGTGTCTGTGTGCAGCTGGGGCTGCATGACTGGCTGCTGTGTCTGGCTGGGTCTGTGTGGTTTTGGCTGGCTGTGTGTAGCTGGGGCTGTGTGGCTGTGGCTGCTGAGTGTGGCTGGGGCTGTGTGGCTGGCTGTGTGTCTGGGGCTGCTTGGCTGTGTGTGGCTGACTGTGTGGCTGGGACTGTGTGGTTGACTGTGGCTGTGTGTGTGTCTGTGGTTGGCTGTTTGTGTGGCTGGCTGTGGCTGTGTGTGTGGATGGCTGTGTTGTGGTCTGTGTGTGGCTGGCTGTGTTGTCGTCTGTGTGTGGCTAGCTATGGTTGTCTATGTTGCTGGCTGTTTGTGTGTGGCTGGCTGTGTCTGTGTGTGGCTGTGTGACTGGTGGCTGTCTGTGGCTAGCTGATTGTGACTGGCTGTAGCTGTGTGTGTGGCTGGCTGTGTGTGTGGCTGGCTTTAGCTGTCTGTGTGTATGGCTGGCTGTGTGTGTATGGCCGTGTGTGTGTGGCTGGCTGTGTGTGTGTGTGGCTAGCTATGGCTGTCTATTTTGCTGGCTGTGTGGCTAGCTGTGTCTCTGTTTGTGGCTGTGTGGCTGACTATGTGTCTGTGTGTGGCTGGGGCTGCGTGGCTGTGGCTGCTGTGTGTGGCTGGGGCTGTGTGGCTGGCTGTGTATTGACTGTGGGTGTGTGTGTGTCTGTGTGGCTGGCTGTTTGTGTGGCTGGCTGTGACTGTGTGTGTGGCTAGCTGGCTGTGTTGTAGTCTGTGTGTGGCTGGCTATGGCTGTTTATGTTGCTGGCTGTTTGTGTGTGGCTGACTGTGGCTGTTTCTGTGGCTGGATTTGGCTGTGTGTGTGACTGTCTATGTGGTTGGCTGTTTGTGTGTGGCTGGCTGTGTCTGTGTGTGGCTAGCTGTGGCTGGATGGCTGGCTGTGGCTGTATGTGTGTGGCTGGCTGGCTGTGTGTGTCTATGTGGCTGGCTGGCTGGCTGTAGCTATGTGTGTGGCTGGCAGTACCTGTGTGTGGCTGGCTGTACCTGTGTGTGGCTGGCTGTACCTGTGTGTGGCTGGCTGTGGCTGTGTGTGTGGCTGGTTATGTGTCTGTTTGTGGCTGGGGCTGTGTGGCTGTGGCTGGCTGTGTGGGGCTGGGTCAGTGTGGTTTTGGCTGGCTGTGTGTGGCCGGGGCTGTGTGGCTGTGGCTGCTGTGTGTGGCTGTGGCTGGCTATGTGCTTGGCTGTGTGTTGCTGACTGTGGCTGGGACTGTGTGGTTGGCTGTGAGGCTGGCTGTTTGTGTGGCTGGCTGTGGCTGTGTGTGTGGCTGGCTGTGTGTGGCTGACTATTTGCCTGTGTGGTGTGTGTGGCTGGCTGTGTGGTGGTCTGTGTGTGGCTGGCTATGGTTGTCTATGTTGCTGGCTGTGTGGCTGGCTGTTTGTGTGGCTATCTATGTGGCTGGCTGTTTGTGTGTGACTACCTGTGGGTCTGTGTGTGGCTGTATGTGTGTGGGTGGCTGCGTGTGTGTGTGTGGCTGGCTGTGGCTGTAGCTGTGTGTGTGGCTGGCTTTGGCTGTCTGTGTGTGGCTGGCTGTTTGTGTAGCTGGCTGTAGCTCTGTGTGTGGCTGGCTGTGTCGGTGGCTGATTGTGTGGCTGGCTATGGCTGTGTGTGTGTCTGTCTGCGTCTATATGTGGCTGATGGTTGTCTATGTGGCTACCTGTGTGTGGCTGTAGCTCTGTGTGGCTGTATGTGGGTAGCTGGCTGTGTGTCTGTGTGTGGCTGGCTGTGTGTCTGTGTGTGGCTGGCTGAGGCTGTGTGGCTGGCTGAGGCTGTGTGGCTATCTGAGGCTGTGTATGTGGCTGGCTGTGTGTCTGTGTTGCTTACCACTGAGACCCCAAAATCCTGACAAACGGAGCTTTGAAGAACACCATGTAAATGGATTTGTGGTTGATTATTCCCTCTGCTGTACCATTCACATGTGGCTCTTCAGATAACTCCTTTAAGAATGTGGTGAGGGCCACGACAACGTAAAAGCAAAATTTAAGGATTGGGGATGTTTGTTGATATAGTGTGTGGGCTGGTGGGGCTTGTTTTCCAGGACTGCTTTTTGGTCCCAGTCCGGCCCTGATCCAACCCCTGCAGCAGAAAACATTCCTCAAACCATCAAACTTCTTTCACCACCGTTCACTGACTTTTTTATACTCTTTGGGTTCCTGTATGTGTGTGTATTTGTATGTACACTATGTAAGACCCCACAAGGAAGAATAAAGGCTGCAAAAAGAATCCTGTGTGCGGCTCCTACTTGATACTGGAACTGGACGTGACGTCGTGCTGCACACAGGAGGCCAGGCACCAGGATTCCAGCATGCGCAGCAAGGAGGAGAGACACACTGGTATCAGCGTAACCGTGGCAGGAGGTGCTGGCTCCTTCAACAAACTGTGTATGTTCACATATATGTGTCTGTATATATATATGTGTGCTTGTATACATGTGGGTGTACATGTGTGTCTGTCTATATGTGTGTGTGCATCTGTATCCGTGTATGTGTGTACGTGTGTGTATACATATTTGTGTGTATATGTGAGTGCACGTGTGTGTATACATGTGTTTGTATACATGTGTTTGTCTAATGTATGTGTGCATCTGTATATTTGTGTGTTTACATATGTGTGTCTATAAATGTGTGTGTATACATGTGTGTCTGTCTATGTGTGTCTGTATACATGTGTGTATACATTTGTTTGTACATGTGTGTGCATATGTGTGTCTGTATACATGTGTGTCTGTATATGTATATGTGTATACATGTGTGTGTACATGTGTGTCTGTATACATGTGTGTGTACATGTGTGTGTCTGTATATATGTGTGTGTATACCTGTGTGTCTGTATACGTGTATATATGTACATGTGTGTATACATGTGTGTCTGTATACACGTGTGCGTATACCTGTGTGAACATGTGTGTTTGTGTACATATATGTGTATACATGTGTGTCTACATGTGTGTGTCTGTAGTCTGTGTGTGTCTGTAGACATGTGTGCATATACCTGTGTGTACATGTGTGTGTTTGTGTACATGTGTGTTTGTATACTTGTGTGTACATGTGTGTGGGTGTACATATGTGTCTACATGTGTGTGCATCTGTATATGTGTATGTGTGCAAGTGTGTGCATACATGCTTATGGGTGTATATGCATGAGTGTACATGTGTGTATACATGTGTGTGTCTGTATACATGTTTTTATATACATGTGTGTTTACATGTGTGTATACCTGTATGTACATGTGTCTGTCTAAATGTGTTTGTGCGTCTGTATATGTGTGTACATGTGTGTACGTGTGTGTCTGTATATATGTGTGCATACATGTGTGTGTCTGTATACATGTGTTTGTACATGTGTGTGTACATGTGTCTCTGTATATATTTGTGCGGATACCTGCATGTACATGTGTGTCTGCCTACATGCAGGGGTGCATCAATCCAAGGGGGGGTGCTAATGGTTGCAGCGGCCGCAAGCAAAGGGCGGGGGGTGCTAGTGGTAGCGGCGGCCACAGGTGAAGAGTGGGGGGGAGCTGTCGCTGGCGACAGCCACGAGTATAAAGCACAACAATTATACCTTGGATTACTGCAGGCAGCCAGCGCATAAGAAACAGGGAGCCGCTGGGTGCAGGCGCCGCCCCCTTCAGCATTGCCGTTCCCCCTGCCTCCTTGCCGCCTGAGCCTAAAAGCTCAGATTGTCCTATGGATGGTGTGGCCCTGCCTACATGTGTGTGTATGTGAGTACATGTATGTGTCTTTATACATGTGTGTGTACACATTGTGTGTCTGTATACCCGTGTGTATACCTGTGTATACATACATGTATGTGTATGACGTGACCTATCATGCCACATCATACACATATACGCACATATATACACAAACATGTACATATACACATATATACACACCTACAGTATATACACACAAATAAGTATATATATATATATACATACAAAAGGCGAGTCACGTTTTACACAGACATATAAGCACGCAGAGGGTAACATCATACATATATATACATTTATGTACTTCAGAGTACCTACCAGTGGTCGAGCCAGACAGTATTTTTGTCAGGTTCCCACAATATCAGCACCTCCATTCAAGGCCTCTTTCAGCATTTTTTCATATAATAATGAGTAAATAACCGAGATTTTATCTTTCGTAATGGAAACAGAGACCTTTCTTAGTGTATCCAACAGAGAGATCAAGTCACGAGACTACGAAAAAGAACTCAAGAAACTTTCATCATTTGAATTACATGCTTATACACTTGCAAAATACACAAAGGCGAAAAGGATCCCACGTGGACTACGAGTGACATTACATCCTACACTCTTCTACGATAACAATGAGTCTTGTCAACTTTTTGAAAACATTCTGAATAAATATTCCCTAGATCTGATGGTTTTGACCATCAAATTCCTTCAAGATGAGATAACTAAAGTCAAAGAGCAAGTCCAAGCAATAGAAGACCAAATCACAAATTTGCTATCTCCTGCTGATTTTGCGAGTCTTAAAGCAAAGGTGGAAAAAACAATCCAGGATTTCTCTAATGAATTAAAAGCAAGGAAAAGAACGAAGTTTCTACGAGATCAAGATGATTACACCAAAAACGAGGTCTACAGATGGCGCTACACCAAATTACCCGAAGGACCACACCACTGAAATTGTTATAGCTCCTCCGGCTCATCTAGTTCAGAAGAAGGATGTGCACAAGGCCAGGGTGGACGAGACAGACCACGACCAACTTTTTTAAGCCCAAGACCAGCCCCACCGAAACACCCCGCAGCCCTACCACGACACCCACCTGACGAGAAAGAAGGAGGGGGATGGACGAAGACCCGTACCTAGAGAACTGTATCCAGACTCACTCGCAGGTAAGACAAACCTTGTTTACAACATTTCCTCATACTGTCTCACCTGTCGAGGTCTGGGTCCTCCAGAGAGCACTTTCCTTCTGTCCAACCCCAGCCTTTGACTCCTTCCTGGTCCATCAGGAACTGAATCGCTTTTACCACTCCATCATACTTACATTTTGACACAGGAATAGAACAGAGGGCTCAAACAATCTCCACAACAGAAGACACTACACAGGAGTACCTTATATTAAAGGATCTTGCGCTCAGGACTATAAGCACATTCCAGCCTCCCAGATCCTCACATCCGGTAGAAACGTATGTATCACTTGTATCTAATACTGTTAACAAGTATGTGAAAGACATAGAGAAAGGCAATTACCATCTTAAACATAACCTTACCAAGGAGGAAACAATGGCAGCCTCAAGAACAACAAAAAGATAATCATAAAACCAGCCGATAAAGGCGGTGCCATTGTTGTCCTTGATAAGTCATACTACTTGTGTGAAATTTATCAACAGCTTTCTGATACTCAGATGTATACACCTATCCACACTGACCACACATCAAACATAGAGAAGAAAATTGAATCTCTAGTAAACCATGATTTGACAAAAAGTACAATTGACAAAAGACTAGCAGAATATCTCAACAAACAGAACCCGATTACGACGGTACTATATACAGTTCCCAAAATACACAAAATCCTTGAGAACCTACCGGGAAGGCCCATTGTCCCCTCTACGGAATCCATTCTATCACCTTTGTCAATAACACTCGAAAAAATACTTACCCCACTGGTACCTAAAATTCAGTCGTTCATCAAGGACACCTCAGATTTTTTAAGCCATATACATAGTATAAGCAACATACCAACCACAAGTATCTTGGTCACCCTTGACATAAACAGCCTCTATACTAGCATCGATCACAACCTGGGTATAGAGGCTGTACTTCAACCAACAAGACTCTTTTTGCGAATCCAAAAGCGATTTATGTATTAAAGCACTCGAATTGGTCCTCACAAACAATTATTTCTTGTTTAAGGATCAATTCTTCCTGCAAAATCACGGTACAGCTATGGAAGCTAATATGGAACCCCCATATGCCAATATATTTATGGCCAAACTGACCATGTATACAGTAATAACATCTTTTCTCAGAATGCCAAGATATAGCTCCACTACATCGACAATGTTTTTTGTATATGGTCAGGGTATACCAGCTCACTAAGTCTGTCAAAGAAATCAATACCAAAGTACACAACCTGATGTTCACCCTACACTATGACTTTGAAAGAATCAATTTCCTTGACACAATAATATCCAAAAATGATCAAGGAATTCTAACAAGTGACCTCTATACTAATCCTACTGATCGCAACAGCCTCTTACATTGGATAAGCTGCTATCCACAACACCATAGAGTTTAACGCATTGTCTGTGACAACGCAGCAAAAATACTAATGGTGCCGTCACACAGCACGATCTGGCCAGCGATATCGGAAGCGATGCGCGGGTGCCCGCTCGGTTCCGACATCGCTGGCCAGCTGTCACACAGCATCGCTGCGGCCGGCGACACCGCAGCGATGCGGGCGGTGACATCGCTCGCTGGGCTGGGCTCAGCCCAGCGAGCGATCTGCAGCAACGCTGCGGTATAGGCTGGATCGCCGCCGACATCGCTCTGGCGATGTCACACGGCGCGATCCAGCCTTATCGCAGGTCGCCGGTTGACAGGTTAACGGTTCTTCCCGTAAACCTGACAACCTGCGACCAGCGATAAAACGCGGTCGCGCCGCTCGCTTACACAGCGCGACGTCGCTAGCGACATCGCTGATACGTCACTTTTTCGACGATGGCGCTAGTGACGTCGCCAGGTGTGACAGCACCATAAGACTTGAGGAGATAACAGAAAACTTTTGCACACGGTGCTACCCCGACTATTATTGCAAACCAACAAACCCAGTGGAATCCACAATTCGCTTTGTAGACAACAGGATCAAACTTATCAATACATATCACCCATTCTCTCCCCTTATAAAAAGAGCGATCCTTGAACATTGGCCTCTGCTTGAGAAAGCGTACCACAACATTACTGAATTCAAGAGTCCCCACTTGATTTGCAAGAAGAGAGCACAAAATCTAAAAAGTCTTCTTGTTAGGACTGACGTAGGCTTCAATACTCCAACATTGAGACAAAAAAACATTCAGTACGATACGAAGAGGTACATTGGTTTGTCTGAATTGTGCCCAATGTACTAATGTTTGCAAGGGCAATTCTTTCACACACCCACGATCCGGCAAACATTACAATATCCATGGTTTCCTCACCTGGGATTTGACATACGTCGTATATCTCATCAAATGCCCATGGTGAAACCACTCAGCATATCTGAGACCGCATTGGCAAACATAAATCCACTATATGGTGTCAGAACACATTACTTCCCATCCCAGCCCATTTTGTTGAGAAACATCACTCTGTAAGTCAAATTAAGTTTCAGGTAATCAAACAAATACCCAGGAGAGGAAGTAATAGAATTTGCATATTGAAAGAGCGAGAGGCTTACTGGATATACCACCTGAATACCCTCACCCCATTGGGGCTTAACCGAGAGTCTGAAACTTGGTATTAACTATAATTGAAACTAGGGCATTTTCAATCTAAGTGTATTGTGTTGACAGATATGCATACCTCTATATTAACCAGGTTCTATCTATAATATAAAAGCCGAAGTCCACTTCCAGAAAACCCAAGGTTACTTCCGTGATGGCCTCCGGACCATGGTGGTGACGTCACCAGTGCGGGGTAGCCGGGCGCCGCCCGGCTACAGGGACCGGTGGAGGAACGTTCCGGCCAGGAACATTCCGCTTTCGGAAGTTCCGGCCAGGAACGTTCCGCTTTCGGAAGTTCCGGCCAGGAACGTTCCCGTCTGTCCTGGCGCCTCCTCTCTCCTCCGCTCCTGTCTCTGCCCGCTCCAGCCTCTGCCCGCGCCCGCTACAGCCTCTGCCTGTGCCCGCTACAGCCTCTGCCTGTGCCCGCACCAGCCTCTGCCCGTGACCGCTCCAGCCTCTGCCCGTCCTCTCCAGCCTCTGCCCGCCCTCTCCAGCCTCTGCCCGCCCGCACCAGCCTCTGCCCGCGCCCGCACCAGCCTCCGCCCGCACCAGCCTCTGCCCGCGCCCGCACCAGCCTCTGCCCGCTCCAGCCTCTGCCCGCGCCCGCTCCAGCCTCTGCCCGTCCTCTCCAGCATCTGCCCGCACCCGCACCAGCCTCTGCCTGCGCCCGCACCAGCCTCTGCCTGTCCTCTCCAGCCTCTGACCATCCTCTCCAGCCTCTGACCATCCTCTCCAGCCTCTGACCATCCTCTCCAGCCTCCCCTGCCCTCTGCCCCCATCACCCCTCCTCATTCCTCCAGCCTCCGCTCTCCTCACCCCTCCAGCCTCCGCTCTCCTCACCCCTCCTCACCCCTCCAGCCTCCGCTTTCCTCACCCCTCCAGCTTCCGCTTTCCTCACCCCTCCATATGCAAAATTCAGTATGTGTATATATGTGTGTATGTAGACACTTCCGTCACTTTGTCCGCACTTCCCTCAACTTTGTACACACACACACACACACTCCGCTATACTTACCACCGGCCCTGCGTCCGCTGCCTGGATCCTCAGTCGACATGTCGCCGCCCCCGAACTAATGGATCCAATATAGCATCCAAGATGTCTCGCCAAACTACCCGGACCACATATTGGATCCAGTCGTCCGGGGCGGCGACATGTCGACTCAGGATCCAGGCGGCGGGGAAGATGCAGGGTCGGTGGTAAGTATAGCGGAGTGTGTGTGTGTATGTGTGTGTTGACCACTCTGCCCACGGCGCTGCACTGACCACTCTGCCCACGGCGCTGCACTGACCAATCTCACCGCACTCACTGCTAACCACTGACCCACCGCACTCACTGCTAACCACTGAGACACCGCACTCACTGCTAACCACTGAGACACCGCACTCACTGCTAACCACTGAGCCACCGCACTCACTGCTAACCACTGAGCCACCGCACTCACTGCTAACCACTGAGCCACCGCGCAGTGCTAACCACTGAGCCACCACGCAGTGCTAACCACTGAGCCACCACGCAGTGCTAACCACTGAGCCACCACGCAGTGCTAACCACTGAGCCATCGCGCAGTGCTAACCACTGAGCCACCGCGCAGTGCTAACCACTGAGCCACCGCGCAGTGCTAACCACTGAGCCACCGCGCAGTGCTAACCACTGAGCCACCGCGCAGTGCTAACCACTGAGCCACCGCGCAGTGCTAACCACTGAGCCACCGCGCAGTGCTAACCACTGAGCCACCGCGCAGTGCTAACCACTGAGCCACCGCGCAGTGCTAACCACTGAGCCACCGTATACTCTGCTACCCACTGAGCCACCTGTATACACACAATTAATTTTACCGCACTCCCCTAACTATTAGTAAATAAACTATATATGGATTCTAGACTACCCAATTCTTTAGAATCGGGCCGCCATCTAGTATGATCATGATTGTAGATGTTTAAACTTGTATATCAATATCAGCATATTCTATATTGTAACTCTCCATTGTTACCCTACTAGTTTTTTGTCTCATACAAAAGTTGCAATTGATTTCATTTCAATGTCAACCTGTTTCTCATTGTTATAATAATAATAATAATTTTTATTTATATAGCGCCAACATATTCAGCAGCGTTTCACAATACAAAGTTCACATTTAAACAATCATAAGAAACAATTAGAATATACAATACAATGCCAAAAACAATACAATACAAAGCATAATATAATGCAATAAATAGAGCAAAAAATGGCAGCCCTGCTCATAAGAGCAATCTAACAATGAGGTGGGGGTGACAACGTACAGGTGCTTATTTACAATGATGGTATAGTCAACTTGAGGAGATGGGGAACAGATAGGAGCAGAATAAGTGGCCACAACTAGGGATGGGCGAATCCTAAATTACTCGGACTCGCTAGACTCTAACGAGTAGGATCCCGATACTCGCTACTCATTGCGATCTAGCGAGTCCAATGTAAATGAATGGGGAACGAGTATTGCAGCGATTCCTCTGCTGCCGGACCCTATAAGGGGTCTGGCAGCAGAGGAAAAACCTGCAATTCCCCATTTTATTGTTTTAAAGCCAGCGGCAAAAAGCCGCTGGCTTTTAAAAATAGTAAAAAAAAAAAAAAATGGATTGAATTGGGGAGCAGGAGCAGGGACGCAGGACTCAGGCGGGGAAGCCAGCGGTGAAATTTGCTCACTGCCGCTTCCTCCTCTGAGTCCTGACCAGGGTGGGCCTGGGGAGGAGGTGAGTGTGCACCGGACCGGCCGGCTACTTACCACTGCCTCCGCCGCAGATTCGCTCCCGGCCTCTCTGTTTCTGCCTCCGGAGATTCCCGAGCGGTGACAGAGCAGTGAATAAATTAACTTCCGTCACCGCTCGGGAATCTCCGGAGGCAGAGAGAGTTGGGCTGACAGCAGGGTCAGGGCCAGCTGATAATACAAATCTGGCCCTAACCCCTTTATTACTCAGTGAGCCACCCGGCACAAGGGCCACTGGAAGAGCGGGGTTCAGCACCAGAGGATGGCGCTTCAATGAACGCGCCATCTTCTTGGGCGGCTGCAATTTGCAGCGGGGGCTGCCCAGAAAGCTTGGGCCTCCCTGTGCTGCGGATTCCAGTCCCAGCTGCTTAGCTGTACCTGGCTGGACATAGAAATTGCGCGGAGCCCCATGCATTTTTTTTTTATTATTTCATGAAATTCATGAAATAATAAAAAAAAGGGGGCTCACCTATATTCTTGTGTTTGACCAGGTACAAATAGGCACCTGGGGGTTGGGGGCAGCCCGTTGCTGCCTGCTGGATCCGGCTGGTTACAGAAATACGGCGAAGCCCACGTCAAATTTTTTTCTGAAAAATCCATAAAATAATATAAATAAAAGGGACTACATCTTTATTAACCCCTGGACCATGGTCGAGGGTTAATAAAGATGCAGTCCCTTTTTTAGGATTGTTTTATTGATTTTTCAGAAAAAAAAATGACTCCACCTAAACCCTTCTACTTGATCCACCAAATACCTTCCCTTAAGTTTTGCTTTCTCCTCATACAGCTTTATATCACACTGGACATCTCTGTCTCTGGCGACAATTAACTTTAGAACATATGAATAAAAGGTATTTGTCATTGATGATATCCAGTAACCTTACATATAACCACATCAATGGTCATAATTTACCGTTGTGCAGTTTTACAACCTGTGCATGATTAGTGTAGCCATTCTACTACCTAATCTCATGATGACCTAACCTACAATCTACAGCTGGATACACCTACACAGTTACATCTGAAACAGTAACTAGGTACAGTAACTAAAATAATATTTACTGCAATCTGATAACATATCTATTTCACCATATAACTGCGAACCATACTCAATTTGATTGAACAGTGGTTCCATGTGTATAGCACGCCAAGAACCCGTCCAGGGCCTTCACACTTTTCCGAATTCACCACTGTAATTGGGTAGGTTCCTATTTCTCTTAACTGTAATCTTTATAATATCATATATTTACACATATCCACCCCTCTCTAGATAAACCAGCTGTGACGTATCCAGGGGTGTTCACCTCCTACCTCACTTGAAAGGGCTTCATACAAGGTATCTAGGACTTATATTGATCCTACTTTTGGAAACAGTACTACTTTGTACACTATCTCTTACATAATCCTGTTCTACACCTACTTTTACATTTTATTTTTTTTCTTCTGATTCCTGTCATCCTTACATCCTTCTCTTCCCTCTCTTTCCCTATGATTGTCCCTTCCACCGTCTCCCTCCTAGATTACATTTCACCCTCACTAACACTGCATTGCACGTTTTCCAGTACGGTTTTCTCATATACACTGATTCACATTTCACAACAGCACACCCATGAGAACCTTTTTGCGGCACAAGAAAAGAGCTCTATTTATTTTATTTAATATGTGATTTTCATTTGGCTTTTTGTTTTCATTGTACAGTATATTTCAGTGAAAAAGGCTCATGTTGAGCCGAAACCTTTTTGAATATCCCCACTTGTCACTGCATCTACTTATATAATCGGGAGTCTGGAATTCGGGCGTTGTAGTCGAATCCCAGACTCCTTTGCGCGACTGCGAGCGATGACGCGGAGCGTCATCGCGAGACACAGCCGCACTGCACCTCCGGGAGAACAAACCCCACATTGGAGACCCGGCCAGAGAGAGAGGGAGAGGAGCTCCGGCCCCGCACACTCTATCCCCCGGGAGAGCAACCCCCACACAAAGCTGCTGACAGCCGCACTGCACCTCCCGCAGAACAAACCCCCCACACACACACACACACGAGACCCGGCCAGAGAGAGAGGGAGAGCAGCTCTGGTCCCGCACACTTCATCCCCCGGGAGAGCAACCCCCACACAAAGCTGCTGACAGCCGCAGCCGCACTGCACCTCCCGGACAACTAATCCCACACACAGAGACAGCAGACTCGGCCAGACAGAAAGGAACACGAGCGCTGAGACACAGGGAGAGAGGAGCCCCGGCCTCACACCCTGCACCTCCGACACAGCAACCCCCACAGACACCAGCTGATAGGAGATCCGGTGAGAGACACACCACAGGGGACTAAAATCCCCGCAGACACAGGAGCAATAACCAGCAGCACAACATGCACATATCTATTATATAATCGCGAATCGGAAAAGCGCCCCTCCGCGCGCTACTTCCGGCGTGGTCATGTGGATACGAATCTAACATTGGGCGCGAAGCGCCCAATGCTGCGCGAGCAATGGCCGCGAAGCGGCCATTGCGAGTCGCTGGCCGAAAATCGAACCAGAGGCTCGGCCACAACCTTAGCGATTTACCGCTCAGGTAGCGCGAGCAATGGCCGCGAGGCCATTGCGAGTCGCTGCCTGAGCCGCAACTCGCTCCCCAGGGACCATGGAGTGGAGGCGGCGCAGCCGCCTCCGCTCCCCGCTACCCACAATTCGCCCCCCATGTCCGCACAGCCCCCCCCATGTCCGCACAGCCCCCCCCCATGTCCGCACAGCCCCCCCCCATGTCCGCACAGCCCCCCCCATCTCCGCACAGCCACCCCCATGTCCACACAGCCACCCACATGTCGTCCACACAGCCCCCCCATGTCCGCACAGCCACCCCATGTCCGCACAGCCACCCCGCAATGTCCGCACAGCCACCCCGCACCTAAGCTCCTACCCCCTAACTCCGCCGCCCCTAAGTCCCTACCCTCTAAGCCCCGCCGCATCCTAAGTCCCGACCCGCTGCACCTAAGCCCCTACCCCCTAAGCACCGCCGCACCTAAGCCCCTACACCCTAAGACCCGCCGCACCTAAGCCCCGACCAGACGCACCTAGTCCCCTACCCCCTAAGCCCCGCTGCACCTAAAAGCCCCGCCGCACCTAAGCCCCTACCCCCTAAGCCCCGCCGCACCTAAGCCCCTATGTCTATGGGCAGTGAGCTCGAATTCTGATTGGTCGGCGTCACCAAAGAGCGACCAATCAGAAATCAGGATGACTGCCCATAGACATGCATTAGCGGTGTGTCCGCGATTTTAGGGCCGACAAATAGAACCAGGTGGCCGGCCATAAAATCGCCGACACACCGCTAATGTATGTCAATGGGAAATGACGGGCTCTTCTGATTGGCTGAGGGCAGTAGACAGCGACCAATCAGAAGAGCGCATCAACAAATAAATTTAATAATAAAAAAAATAATTAAAAAATAATAAAAAAATTAATAAAAAAATAAATAAAAAAGAATTAATAATTAAATAAAAATAATAATAAAAAAAATAAATATATGCTAATAATATCAGCCCTGTCAGCGGACCTGAAAGAGAACTGGGTCTCTGCCTCAGGCTCACTTTAACTAAATAATAAATTTAATAATAAAAAAAATAATTAAAAAATAATTAAAAAATAATAAAAACATAAATAAAAAATAATTAATAATTAAATAAAAATAATAATAAAAAAAATAAATATATGCTAATAATATCAGCCCTTTCAGCGGACCTGAAAGAGAACTGGGTCTCTGCCTCAGGCTCGCTTTAAATAAATAATAAATTTAATAATAAAAAAATAATTAAAAAATAATTAAAAAATAATAAAATAAAAAAAAATAAATAATTAATAATTAAATAAAAATAATAATAAAAAAAATAAATATATGCTAATAATATCAGCCCTTTCAGCGGACCTGAAAGAGAACTGGGTCTCTGCCTCAGGCTCACTTTAAATAAATAATACATTTAATAATAAAAAAAATAATTAAAAAATAATTAAAAAATAATTAAAAAATAAATAAAAAATAATTAATAATTAAATAAAAATAATAATAAAAAAAATAAATATATGCTAATAATATCAGCCCTTTCAGCGGACCTGAAAGAGCACTGGGTCTCTGCCTCAGGCTCACTTTAAATAAATAATACATTTAATAATAAAAAAAATAATTAAAAAATAATTAGAAAATAATAAAAAAATAAATAAAAAATAATAAATAATTAAATAAAAAATAATAATAAAAAAAAAAAATAAATGCTATTAATTGTATTAATTTTATTAATGCTATCAATAATGCTATTACTGCTAATAATAATGCTATTAATGCTAATAATTATGCTATTAATGCTAATATTTGTTATTAATGCTAATAATTATGCTATTAATGCTAATAATTATGGTATTAATGGTAATAATAATGGTATTAATGCAAATAATATTGCTATTAATTCTATTATTAATGCTATTAATGGTAATTATTATGCTATTAATGCTAATAATTAGGCTATTAATGGTAATAAGAATGCTATTAATGCAAATAATATTGCTATTAATGCTATTATTAATGCTATTAATATTAATAATTATGCTATTCATGCTAATAATTATGCTATTAATGGTAATAATAATGCTATTAATGCAAATAATATTGCTATTAATGCTAATATTTATGCTATTAATGCTAATAATTATGCTATTAATGCTAATATTTATACTATTAATGCTAATAATTATGCTATTAATGCTAATATTTATGCTATTAATGCTAATAATTATGGTATTAATGCAAATAATGTTGCTATTAATGCTATTAATGCTAATAATTATGCTATTAATGTTAATAATTATGCTATTAATGCTAATAATTATGCTATTAATGGTAATAATAATGCTATTAATGCAAATAATATTGCTATTAATGCTATTATTACTGCTATTAATGTTAATAATTATGCTATTAATACTAATAATTATGCTATTAATGGTAGTAATAATAATGCTATTAATGCAAATAATATTGCTATTAATGCTATTATTACTGCTATTAATGTTAATAATTATGCTATTAATGCTAATAATTATGCTATTAATGCTAATAATTATGCTATTAATGGTAATAATAATGCTATTAATGCTAATAATATTGCTATTAATGCTATTAATAATGCTATTAATGCTAATAATAATGCTGTTAATGCTAATATTTATGCTATTAATAGTAATAACAATGCTATGAATTCAAATAATATTGCTATTAATGCTATTATTAATGCTATTAATGCTAATACTAATGCTATTAATGGTATTTATAATGCTATTACTCTATTCATACTGCTGTTAATAGTATTAATACTGCTATTAATGTTATTAATACTGTTATTAATGATCATAATACTGCTAATAATGCTATTAATACTAATAATAGCTATTGCTAATATTATTGCTATTGATAATGCTATTGATGATGCTATTGATGATGGTATGGATGATGGTATTGATGATGGTATTGGTATTCATGCTATTGGTATTATGTATGCACATTCGATGTCCTTAAGTATTCAGTCACCTCTTACTATTATTGATATTAATGAGAAACATGTCTATATCTTTGTAATACGTCGTAGGGTACATTTATAACGACATACAAAACATGATATTTAAATATGTTCATTGTCTATCTGGAACTTATTATTTTCCTTAATAATTATTCTATACTTTTCAAGAATTCTTTTCTCCCAAAAAGCTTTTGTAAAAGGTCTTACGTACCTATACCTCTCCAAGCATAGTATTACCTTTGTATGTCCTAACATGACTTCAAAGGATACTAGCAAGGATGTTGGCGGGTACAAAGCCGCATGGATGCGTAAGACACGTGCTAAGGAAACTGAAGAAGAGCGACAATGTCGTTTGGATAAGTCTAAAGCTGAGTATAAGCAACGCATTGCAACGGAGTCGCTGGAACAAAAACAACTACGCTTGGGCAAAAAAGCTCAGAAGGAACGTCAACGCCGTCAAAAAAAAAAAGTAACACCACCAGTACATCACTCTGCTGATCAGACAGTAACCTCATCAGTACAACAGTCTGCTGATCAAACTGCAAGCTCACCTGTACAATACTCTGCTGATCTAACTCAGTGTGCTGATCAGACAGTAACCTCATCAGTACTACAGTCTGCTGATCCAACTGTAAGCTCACCAGTACTACAGTTTGCTCTAGCTCTTTCTAGCAGTTCACCGGATGAAAGTAGCACAATTCCTCAAGTTTCATCACCGCGCAAAGCAACAGCAAAGCGTAAACATTGTGCTCAGGAGACGTCACGCACAAAACGTTTTCGCGTTGAACAAGAACAAACTCCTTTGGAGGCACAAATTGCTCAGGAGTCTTCACAATCCAAACAGAGCCGCTTACGCAAAAGTGCTGGCTCACGTCGTACACACCGCAAAAAGACGTCTTCTACTGTTACACAAGTGGATCCTGACTCTTTTTCTGCTTTATTACTTCAACGTCTGATCTATGTCGGTTTGCAGAAACAACATCGTATTTACCTACCTACACCTCCCTCTTCATATCCACCTGGATTTACAGATAGTGATTTTGGCATTGTGGAACATACCTGTGGCTCAATGATATTCATATGTAACCATTGTGAAGCTCGACATTTCATGGATGAGATGCCATCGGATAAACAGTATACTCTGTGTTGTCACAAGGGGAAGGTCAAGGTTCCGTTACCTCAGTATCCAGAGATGTTGGAATGTATTCTTAAAGGTCAGAGTCCATACAGTCGGAATATGATGGATAACATCAGAAGTATTAATAGTTCCTTTGGTTTTGCTTCTATGGGTGCAAGTATTGCTCCTCCACCTGGACATGGCCCTTATTGCTTCAGGATTCATGGCCAAATTTATCACCGTACTGGAACACTACATCCTGCTCCAGATCAAGCTCCTGCTTATGCCCAACTCTACATTTTAGATACTGCCACTGCTAATGACCAACGTTTACAGTGTGATGAAAATAAGTAATGTCATCCTAAATTGATGCGGCTCATTGCTAACTTATTAGATCGCATCAATCCTTTTGTTTCCGCATACAAAATGTTACGTTTTGTTGAACAAGAGGAACAGGAGAAGGCAATTGAAAATGGTACTGTCATGCCTAATATCATCATGGCTCTTAAACAGGATCGAGAACAAGACCCAAGACGTTATAATAAACCAATTGTTAATGAAGTTGCTGTGGTCTTTGAAAATGCCGATGGAGAGCCACCCTTCAATAGAGACATTTTAATTCATCTCAAACCTGACCCAAACAATCCTTTAGCCCCAAAAACACAGCAAGTCAGTATTCTCCACAGTAATTTAGATGCTTTACTGTATCCGTTATTTTTTCCGCATGGAGAACAAGGCTGGCATGAGGGACTGAAGCATCAAGGTGAAAATCCACGGAGAATTACACAATTGCAGTATTACTGTTATTTGCTATCTGTACGTCCTGGGTTCAATCCTATTCTAAATGGTGGAAAACTAACACAACAGTATTTAGTGGATGCGTATATAAAAATTGAGGCTAATCGCTTAAATTTTATACGTCAACATCAAAAAGATTTAAAAGTGGAGGACTATTGCGTACTACAGGAACATCTGCAAAGAAAATCTTTCGAAAAAGGAATTCCCATTGACAAGACGGTCATTTTACCATCGTCATTTGAAGGCAGTCCAAGAAATATGCAGCAACGTTATCAAGATGCCATGGCTATTGTTACAAAATTTGGACGCCCAGATCTTTTTATAACAATGACCTGTAATCCCAAATGGAGCGAGATTATCCACAATTTAGAACCATGGCAGAGGGTGGAACACAGACCGGATTTAGTCGCCCGTGTCTTCAAAATAAAATTAGAAGCCCTATTAAAAGATATAAACAGTGGATTATTTGGCAAGATTTGTGCAATGGTTCATGTAATAGAATTTCAAAAGCGGGGACTACCACATGCTCACATTTTGATTATTCTGGATAGCAATTCCAAATTACGCACTGAGCTTGATGTCGATCGTATTGTTTGGGCAGAAATTCCTGATCCATCCGAGTATCCTGTGCTCCATCAAATTGTGATGCAACATATGATTCATGGACCCTGTGGACAATTCAACCCCAATTCTCCATGTATGGATATTGGAAAGTGTAAAAAAGGATTCCCAAAAGATTTCCAACCAAAAACTCTAATAGCACACGATGCCTACCCAACTTATCAACGCAATGCAGGACCTTCATTTACACAACGTTCTCACATGGTTGATAATTCTTGGGTTGTTCCCTATAACCCTTTCCTACTATTAAAGTATAAGTGTCATATAAATGTGGAAATCTGTGCGTCCATTCAAAGTGTCAAGTATTTATTCAAATATGTTTACAAAGGGCATGATAAAGCCAATCTGGAAATTTCTCAAACATACAACATGATGAACCTCACCAATTTATGGATTCAAGATACGTCAGTGCACCGGAGGCAGCTTGGAGAATTTTTGCCTATCCAATGCATAAACAATCACACAGCATTGTTCGCCTTGCCGTACATCTGCCACAGTCACAACCACTTTATTTTCATGAAGATGCTTCTGTAGAGAACATTGCTGCCATGACGCATAGAAAATCAACTCTTATGGCCTACTTTGAACTGAATCAGAATGACCCACATGCTCATGAATACTTCTACCGCCAAATTCCTGAGCACTATGTCTGGAAAGATGGCGCATGGGAAATTAGGCAGAAACGTGGAACAACAGTCATTGGAAGAATGTATACGGTCAGTATGAAAGATGAAGAACGCTACTATTTACAGTTGTTGTTACTACATGTAAAAGGAGCAATAAGTTTTGAGCACATTAAGACCGTTAATGAAGTCGAGTACCCAACTTTTAAACAGGCAGCAATAGCCCTTGGATTACTTTTGGATGACAGTGTTTGGCGAAATACCTTACTGGATGGCTGTGTTCTAAACATGCCTGCACAGCTTTGGGATATGTTTGCTTACATATGTATCTTTGGTCCTCCTGCTCATCCATTGGAGTTGTGGCAAGAATTTAAAAAAGATTTTATTGAAGAGTACTGCCGTGCATATCACCCTAACAATGAGGACTGTGAGCATTGTGAAGGCTATGCAATGACAGATGTTCAAAATGTGTTAAAATTTCATGGCAAAAGCTTTAAGGATTTTAATCTACCACGCCCCAAAAGAAAACAACAACTACAACCACAATACAACAAAGAGGAGGAGTTTAGAAGAGCCCAAGAAATGAAAGAAACTTTAAATCAACAACAACTTCTGGCCTATAATGCCATAAATGAAGCATTACAGGATACAAGTCAGCAAGCTAAGTGCTTTTTCATTGATGGCCCAGGTGGCAGTGGGAAAACATATTTGTATGATTTGTTAATTCGTCAAATAAGAGGAGAAGGAGAAACTGTGTCACCTGCTGCCAGTACTGGGATTGCAGCCAACTTATTGGAAGGAGGAAGAACCATCCATTCACTTTACGGGATACCTATTCCAATCAATGAAACATCTGTTTCAAGAATCAAAAATGATACTGATGCTGCACACCATTTGAAGAATACTAAACTTTTCATTATTGATGAATCCACTATGCTATCTAAATACGCACTGCATGTCATTGACCAACTATTAAAGGATATTATGACCAAAGATATCTCGAAGAAAAATAAAACACCCTTTGGAGGGAAAGTCATTGTTCTGGGAGGAGACTTTCGTCAGTGTCTTCCTATTATTCCTCATGGAACACGAACTGATATCGTAGAGAGCTGCATTAAATATTCCAGACAATGGCAGATTTTCACTCAATTGCCACTACTTGACAACATGCGCTCTGTTGATCCAGAATACAGCAATTGGATACTTCAGCTGGGAAATGGACAATTGACCAATTCTTATAACCTTGGAGATGATGTTATAGAAATCCCTGAAGATATGATTTGCACAGGTTCACTAATATTTGACATTTTTGGTGAAAACATTGTAATTGATGTCAATGACAATGAAAGCATTAATACTGCAGCATCACATGCCATTCTTTGCCCCAAAAATGATGATGTGGATCAGGTCAACTCTAAGATCATGGATTGCATTGCTGGAGAGTACACAGAATACATTAGTGATGATTTCATTGATCCGGACGAGACAGAGGACCCAGAGCAATACCCTGTTGAGTTTTTAAATTCACTTACACCCACGGGGATGCCATCTCATCGTCTGAAATTAAAAATTGGCACCATTGTAATGCTTTTGAGGAACTTCAACAGCCGAAAAGGTCTTTGTAATGGGACTCGCTTAATTGTCACCGGTTTGTTTGCCAACATGATTCAAGCAAAAGTCATTACTGGGTCTGCTGGAGGAAATGTGGTTTTCATTCCCAGGATTGATTTGTGCCCATCAGAAACCGGCTTGCCTTTTAAGTTAAGACGTCGCCAATTTCCTCTGAAGCCAGCTTTTGCCATGACAATAAACAAATCCCAAGGACAAACACTTGAGAAAGTAGGGATTTTTTTGCCAGAACCTGTTTTTGGACATGGACAATTGTATGTGGCTTTTTCAAGAGTGAGAAGACGATCTAATGTAAAAGTGAAAGTGGTGGACACTCCAATCCAAGGAAAATTGCTACCTAACAGTGACAAAGTATTTACCAAAAATATTGTCTACAAGAATATTTTGCACTGAACTCTTCCCAATGACTATTCTTCCGTTTATTTATCTTTTGAAAAAAAAAAAAAAAAAAATTTTACTGTTTCACATTTTATTCTTTTATATACTGATTTCTACTATATTTTTGTGAACACACATTTAAAATAATATGAGAGATGTGTATCATCCACATTTCTACAGTGGGTGATAGAAACCACTATTTCAAGCTCCAGCACTATATGTGCTGAGAGATTTCATTCTCATTCTTTACAGGGAGAGGTTTTTGTGAACAGCTAAGAGACGGGTGGGATGGCTGTTCACACACATCTCATTAGCAAGGTGTGTTACACATGTTTAGATAGAATCTAATGAATAATTTATTTTTGTCCCTATCATGCCATTTTTCTTAGATTTTTTTCACATTATTGAGGAATATACTAAATGATAATAATTGATCATGAAGGACTCACCGACAACATACTTGCTGTAATTTTCATGACTGCATGTATGCAATTTGTACTTCACTTGCGGTTTGTGCAGAGAACATAGTTGCGGCAGTGTCATCCACATCAACTACAGTCATCTGTGCTTACTTAGTGGATGCATGTTATGCACCTGCCAAAGCCACGTTCACTTCATTTACCGCAGGTTAACTACAAGTTTTTTAGTTATTGCGTGGACATTGCTGCAAGTTTGTAGTTGGTAACTCCTTTTGTATCAATTTATAACATTTATTTATTTACCACATGATCCTCAAAAAATCTAAGACAAATCCAGCCATAAAACATATTTAAATAATATCAATTCGGATTTAGTTAGATTAGGACTCACCAGGCGTAAGGGCATCTTGACGCGATTGGTGGGCTGACACAAACTGGCTGATACACATATTACTATTATTAATTCATCAATTCTAATGATTGACGCATTAATAAGTATTGCTACTTTGTGTTCTAAGACCCTTACAACATAATTGTTCAATTTTCCTTATATGATATCAACAATACAAATATATGTAGTTGCTGTAAAGATGTCATTGGAATATTTGGATTATTATTTAAAAATCTTTAAAAAAAACAATAAACATATTCTAGACACCCGATGCATTTGTATCAGGCTAACAGCTATAACTACTATAATCAAATTAACGCACGTTCTAGAATCCCGATGCATTTGCATCGGGCTCACAGCTAGTAACATATAACAACATACACATATACATACATACACTCTATATACATATACATATACACTATTTCAACACACACATATAGATATAGAGTATATACACATATATACATACATGTACATATGCAGTATATACACATACCGTATATACACATATATATTGATATATAGTATATACACATAGATACATACACACTATATACACATATATATAGATATACAGTATATACACATAGATACATATGCACTATATACACATATATATACAGATACAGTTTATACACATATATTGATACATATACATTATATACACATATATCCATACATACACACTATATACACATATCTATATATATTTATATTCAGTATATACACATATAGACATACAGTATATACACTTATATACATATACAGTATATACACATATATTGATACATATACACTATATACACATATATCGATATACTGTATCTACACATATATTGATACATATTGATATACAGTATATACACACACATACAGATATAGATATAGCATATATACACATATATACATACATCTACATCTACAGTATATACACACATATACAGTATATACACACATATTTAGATATACAGTATATACACAGATATACACTATATACACATATATACATATACACTATATACACAGATATACATACATATACACTATATATACATATATAGATACACTCTTTATACACACACACACATATATATATATATATATATATATATATAGAAACACTGTATATACACATATAGATATACAGTATATACACACACATATATATATATATATATATATATATATATATATACATATAGATATACAATTTATACACACACATATACACTATCTACACATATACAAATATATCCATACATATAGCTATACAGTATATGCACTCTCATACATATACACTATATACTCACTGATATATATATATATATCATATATACACATATATACTGTACATATACACTATATACACACAGATAGATATACACTATATCCACACAATTATATATAGATATACAGTATATACACACACCTAGATATATATTGATACACAGTCTATACACACTGATAAATATAGATATACACTATATACACATCTATACATATATATAGATACAGTATCTACACATACACTTAGATATACAGTATATACACACATATATAGATACACAGTATATACACACAGATACATATACATATACTGTATTTACATATATATAGATGTAGATATACAGTTTATATACACATATATATAGATATATAGTATGTACACATAAATAGATATGCAGTATATACACATATATACATTGATGTTGCTATACTGTATATACACACATATCGCTATACTGTATATACACATATATACATACATATACAGTATATACACACAGATACATATACAGTATATACACATATATACATGTAGATATACAGTATATACACACATATTAACAGATACACAGTATATACACATTCGTAGATATACAGTATATACACATATACATAGATATACAATATATACTCACATATAGATATATAGTATATACACATCTATCGATATACAGTATATACACACATACATATACAGTATATACACATGGACATACACTATATACCCACATATACATATACACTACATACACAATACATATATATACAGTATATACACATATATAGATATATAGATATACAGTATATTTACATATACACTACATACACATATATATACACTATATTCACATATATATTATATATATACACATATATATACAGTACATACACATATATAGATACATGTACATATACTGTATAGACACATATATAGATATGTGTATAAACTGTATATGTACATGTAACTACTTATATAATCGCCAGTTTGGGATTCGCCCATTGTAGCCGAATCCCAAAATCTTTTGTGGCACTCCGAGCGATTATGCGTTGCCTCATCGCGAGCCGCTGCCGCAGTACCTCACACCGCCGCCATCCTGCCAACCGTCCGCCCTGCTGCCAGGTCCATGCTGCATGGATGCCCGCGGTGCCTTCCGCCCCTCGCTCACTGCTGGGGCCTCGCTGGTGCTGGACTTGCGGTGTAGGGGCTGTGGCCGCCTGCCGGGACCCACTGACGTCGTCCTGTGCCCGGCGCCAGCCAATGGGAGTGAGCGGGGCGTCTCATGCTGCAAAGCCTCACATGCCCCGCTCACTCCCATTGGCCGCCGCCCCCCCTGCAACCGGATTGAGCGCTGTGTTGTAAGCACAGCACGCCCATCCCATTGCCCAGGACTCGGCGTCCTGGACCAATCGGATGCCCCTCCAGCCCAGAGCCGCTTCTCTCCTCACCCATACAGCCCAGAGTCGCTTCTCTCCTCACCACTCCAGCCCACAGCCGCTTCTCTCCTCACCCCTCCAACCCAGAGCCACTTCTCTCCTCACCCCTCCAGCCCAGACCCGCTTCTCTCCTCACCCCTCCAGCCCAGAGCCGCTTCTCTCCTCACCCCTCCAGCCCAGAGCCGCTTCTCTCCTCACCCCTCCAGCCCAGAGCCGCTTCTCTCCTCACCCCTCCAGCCCAGAGCCGCTTCTCTCCTCACCCCTCCAGCCCAGAGCCACTTCTCTCCTCACCCCTCCACCACAGAGCCACTTCTCTCCTCACCCCTCCACCACAGAGCCACCTCTATACTCTGCTACCCACAGAGCCGCCTCCATACTCTGCTACCCACAGAGCCGCCTCTATACTCTGCTACCCACTGACCCCCTCTATACTCTGCTACCCACAGAGCCGCCTCTATACTCTGCTACCCACAGAGCCGCCTCTATACTCTGCTACACACAGAGCCGCCTCTATAGTCTGCTACACACAGAGCCACCTCTTTACTCTGCTACCCACAGAACCGCCTGTATACTCTGCTACCCACAGAGCCGCCTCTATACTCTGCTACACACAGAGCCGCATCTATACTCTGCTACCCACAGAGCCACCTGTATATTCTGCTCCCCACAGAGCCGCCTGTATACTCTGCTACCCACAGAGCCGCCTGTATACTCTGCTACCCACAGAGCCGCCTGTATACTCTGCTACCCACAGAGCCCCCTGTATACTCTGCTACCCACT
Organism: Allobates femoralis; assembly: GCA_033576535.1. Taxonomy (NCBI): domain Eukaryota; kingdom Metazoa; phylum Chordata; class Amphibia; order Anura; family Aromobatidae; genus Allobates; species Allobates femoralis. The sequence continues at coordinate 383,058,769 of JARQOC010000003.1, forward strand.
GACCCGCCTGTATACACACAATTCATTTCACCACGCTCCCGATGCAATTGCATCGGGCCTTTTTACTAGTAAGAAATAAAAACCAGAAATAAACGCTTTCTTCATCTTGTCTTCTTGAAAGTCTTAGCACAGACTTTTCTCCAGAGTTATTTTTTTCCCAAGAGCACCTACCAGTGGTCGAGCTAGACCATAACCCTTTTTTTTAATACACATATACACACACATATACTCACACAGTCACGTCATACACATACACGCACGCACCGGGTCGCGTCACACACAAACACACGACAGGTCACGTGATGCGCCAGGGTCATACACATATACACACATACAGAAACACATATATATATATATATATACATATACATATATATGGCCAGTCACATGACGCACTACCTCCACATATACACACGTATATTCAGATGCGGTGGGGACACACACATATACACATGGCGGCTCACATGACATGTGCGGGGACATAGACATATACAAAAACACAGACGGTGTGTCACGTAATGCAGCAGATCCACATATCCAAACACAGGTGGAGAGTCACATGACGCAGTGGTGACACACACATATATAAACACAGATAAACACAGGCTGGGCCAAGTGACGTGGCAGGGACACACACATACACATACTGTATACACTAATGCACACTTACTCACATGGCCGCCATCTTTGGACACTCAGGTATACAAAGATGGAGGCAGTGTGACATATCACACCACTCCACTGCAGGATTACGTTGGACGGGAACTTGTTGGGAGCTAATAAAGTGAATAACGAGGTGTCTCTGTCTATTTCGTTTGTAATAAAAGATTTCTTTCTCTCTTTATGTCTTTTTTTTTCTGTCTACTGAAAGTATTGCTAATGGCCGCTATCAAACTGACGGCTGACATTAGCAATAGGGCTGTCACACTGGGGGTGCCGGGGTGCCCAGAAGTAGGATGGAGCTGGGCGTAAGGAGTCAGGGGAGCCTGCTCCGGCCCTGATACTGGGGTCTGACTCGCCCTAATCTCGAAGGACCTCTGAGGGTGAGGAGGTTCAAGTAGCCAGCCTAAGTCCCTAAAGCTCCTGAGAAGCCCTAGGCCTAAGCCCCTACCTCCACCCACGGACCACGGAGCCCAACTTCCAAGGGAAAACAAACACAGCAACTTCAGATCAGCATCTGCTCACACCAGGTCACTATCCAGAAGTGAACTGAAATCAGCAACAACAGATGGATGTCAGCTGATCCAAGGGGTGGGGAGCAACCAGCCCAGACACGCCCCTCAGCATACCTAAGCATTCACACACACACACCTGCTACTACATGCTCCGCTCATTAGCCTCATCTACTCACACTGAGCAGGAAAAAAAAAGGCTTCATTTAAACCTACAGCAGCAGCACTTCCACACTACAAGGCAGTCAATACATAACAGTACCCCCCCCCCTTCCTTTTACAAGAGGCCTCCGGACTCTAAACCGGACACGTCCGGCAATGGTCTGAACTTCCTGAGCGACGACCTATGGAAGATATTATGGGTACAGAGCACTGGGGGGATGACCAGCTGGAACAATACGGGGTTAAAAATATCCACTATTCTGAATGGACCAACAACTCCCGTAGTAGATGCTCCAGCCGCACACTTCCACCTTACGTGCTTTGACAGCACCCACACATAGTCATTCACACTCAGGCCTGGACCTGACCGTTTATTGCCATGCACGCGGTCACAGACAGAAGGTTCACTCTCAGGGGGACAAACGGCAGAAATGGTTCCCGGTTTTGTCTCGGGGACCTTCCTCACCAAGTGCTTAGTGGGAGTTACCGCCTGCCCCCTAACACGTTTGTTCAGATAACATATGAGTTTGGCATCGATCTGAGGTGCAGGGAGAGTTCCACTCCTATCCTTCGGTGGGTGATTAACCACCACCGATGGAGACATAGGAGCAGGTCTGACCAACATGGCAGACACAGCAGCACTCATGCGCTTATCCACATGGAGCTTCTGCAGCTGAGAAGCGGGGTTAACACGGTATGGACAGACCCTAATGAAGTGATCAGGTAGACTGCAAAAGAAACAAGACCGCCCAACCTGATGACCTGCAGATGGGTTAGTACAAGACTCCGCAGTCCCCAACTGCTTAGGAACATCAGAACCCACACGTGTAACCTCCACAGCAGGGATGGTAACCGAGGCCAGGGTCGGATCCGGTCTCTCTCATAGGCGTCTGTCCAACCTGATAGCAAGCGCCATTGCAGCTTCCAGCGTCTCCGGAGCAGTGTACTGAGTCATAGTGTCTTGTAACCGATCTGACAACCCTAGACAGAACTGACTCATCAGAGCAGGGTCATTCCATTGAGTGTCAGTGGCCCACCTCCTGAACTCAGAGCAATATTCCTCGGCCGGTCATGCTCCCTGCCTGAGCTTACGTAGTGTAGACCCAGCAAGGGAGATGGCATCATGGTCGCCATACGCCAGGGCAAGCGCTGCAAGAAACTCGTCCACTGACCGCATGGAAGGAGAATCAGTCGGCAGAGAAAAGGCCCAGGCATGGGGATCCCCCATAAGAAGGGAGAGTATAATCCCCACGCGCTGTTCCTCGCTCCCCAAAGAGCGATGACGCAGCCTGAAATATAATTTGCAGGCTTCTTTAAACACAAAACATTTCTCTCTCACTCCTGAAAATCGGTCAGGGAGGGAGATATTGGGTTCTGCTACAGCCAGCGTGTGAACCGCAGCCAGATACCCAACTGCTTCTCGAAGCTGATGCACCACTTGTTTCACAAGGTAGAAATCTCCTGAGAGAGTTCCTCCACCAGGTGTGCAAAAGCTCGAGTTGACATAGCGGCTTCGGGGAAAAAATAGTGGGTTGCTGATTATGTCACGCTGGGGGGCCGGAGTGCCCAAAAGTAGGAGGGAGCTGGGCACAAGGAGTCAGGGGAGCCTGCTCTGGCCCTGATACTGGGGTCCCTGATTCGCCCTGATCTCGAAGGTACCTCTGAGGGTGAGGAGGTTCGAGCAGCCAGCCTAAGTCCCTAAAGCTCCTGAGTAGCCTTAGGCCAAAGCAGCTACCTCCACCCACGGACCACGGAGCCCAGCAACTTCCAAAGGAAAACAAACACAGCAGCTTCAGATTAGCATCTGCTCACACCAGGGCCACAGTCCAGAAGTGAACTGAAATCAGCAACAACAGGTGGATGTTAGCTGATCCATTTAAGGCCGATGGGTGAGGAGCAAGCAGCCCAGACACGCCTCTCAGCATACCTAGGCATTTACACACACACATGTTAGTACATGCTCCGCTCATTAGCCTCATCTACTCACACTGAGCAGGGGAAAAAAAAAGTTTCATTTAAACCTACAGCAGAAACACTTCCATACTCCAAGGCAGTTAATACGTAACAAGGGCTTGACGTCAGCTGCCTAAAAAAGCTGACATCAACCCCTTTATTACCCAGTCTGTCACTGCTACACGACAGCTGGAAGAGCGGGATAACTGGCAGTTTTGGCATCTCTCATGGAGACGCCAATTCTGGGGTGGCTGCTGGCTGCAATTTTCAGCGTGGGGGCTCAGAACGCTTGGACCTTACCACGCTGAGAATTCCAGCCCCTACACAAAATACAGTGAAGCCCACGCCAATTTTTTTTTATTATTTATTATTTTCTGTTGTATTTTTCATTGCCAGTGAAGGTAACACCAGGTGGCGGGGGTTGGCAGCCAATTGTTGCTTTGCTTACCTGCGCTGACAATAGAAAATTCAGTGAAGCCCTGCACAATTTTTATCAGGAAATTAAACACTTCATCAATAAAAATAAACATAGGAACAGGTTTTTTAAGTGAAAATGCATTTATTTACATACATTACACACAGGGAGGAGAGCGCACAGGTGGAATACATCTCAATGGAGAGAGCACAGGAGGAGAGAAAACAGCACAGTAGAGACAGAGACAACACAGGGGGGAGAGAGAGCACATAGGGAGACAATTCAAGGGAGAGAGATCATGAGGGGAAAGTGCAGAGAAGGAAGACAACTCAAGAGAGACAGCACATGGAGAAAGAGAGAAAGGCCAGTCTGAGAGTGCACGGCGGGGGAGAAATGGCCACAGAGCCCGACCACATTGTGCCATCACCGTCCTTCTGATGCGATAGCATTGGGCCTCCATCTAGTGTTATATATAGTCATTATAAACAGAGTGCTCTATTTCAAGTTTTTATTCTGTTAATATTGATGATTATGGCTTACAAGCCAATGAAAACCCAAAGGTCATTATCTCAGAAAATTAAAGTAGGGAGGATGAAGGGTTGAAAACTATGCTGCTGTATTCCATGAGACATCAAAGGGTAAATATGATATTCATTTATTAGTCAATGCCTTTCAGGCTCATTGAAACGCCCTGAAACATGGCAATATGATACTGATTTGTTGTGAGGAAGGGCCAGGGAGCCCTGAAACATGTTATATCACAATGAATAGACAGTTGCACTCTACAAAGCATTTAAAGGGACACTGTCGGGTCATTTTTCAGTGTGATACTAATAATACCTTTGAATAGGGTCTGGGCTCTGGGCAGATTTTTAAAAACATGTAAAACCATTATTGTGCACTGTCTAGTTTCCACGTTATCAGCATCTTCACACCCTGCAGGGAGCTGGTGCATTAGTCCTCTCCATTATATTTCCAACCGAATAGTCCAGTTGCTGTATAAGTGTCATTTAAATGTCCACACCCATCCAGGCTTGTTTTCACTCCCTACTCTCTGTGCTCTGGGCTGGGAAGGGGGAGGTGTTTTGTGCTGCAGCCTTTAAGATTTCTATGTGTATATATAAACTTTGGTTTTCCTGCAGACAAGTACTGTGTGTATCTGCTGAGCAAATGATCAAATGTTCTTATAATCACATAGAAATATCTCAAACTGCACACACTACACATATGTCTCATACACACAATTACATGAAGAGCTGCAGCTAAACTCCCCCCTCCCCCCCTTTTCTCTGTCTCCTGTGAATGAGTCACACAACAGACAGATCAGAGAGGAGGCAGGACAGTGTCATGAAGCATGAATATTCAATCATTGAGTGGGAGTGGGCAGCAGAGAAATCACTGTGAGTAAAAGAGGGAATGAATCTTTTTATTTGAAGTTTACAGAAGATAGGAGGGTAATATGAATAATAGAAATACATGAATAGAGAGAGCTTAGAGAATGAATTAGAATATGATATCAGTTACATATGGATTTTTGGCCTCACAGTTTTCCTTTAAACCAAGAAAATAAGAATATAGATATGCATCACTGCCTAAGGGAATACTTGAATAAATGAGATACTTAGCATATTAAGATGGTCATTTTTATATCTGCCCAGTGGCCACAGTGTATCTCTGTACTGAAATTCTACACTAAGTCAAAGCCTCTGACTAGGTTTTAAAACTTTACTTTGTATGGGCAGATACAAATCCTTTTTTATTTTGCTTATTTATTTTTTAATAGGATAATATTCAAACCAAAACCTCAATTTACAGACATGGTGTTTTAGTGTGTTGCCCCTCGACAGTGCAAAGTATGAGATCTAGTTTGGCTAGGTCAGATGCTAAAATGGGGCTCTAATCCTGTGATTTACATAATTCCATGACTTTTCTTTATTTGTGTTGCAATTTCAAAATTGATTAGTACTAAGGCCGGCTTCAGACTGCGTCTGAGATCCGATCCGTGCCTGTCCGCTTGAAGCAGACAGCCGCGGACCGGATCTGCACACAGGACTGGGGATCTATTCTTCCCTCCGATCCTGTGTGCAGCCGCACGCAGTTCCTGCTGCTGATAGGTGAGGACCGCGGGCGCCGCGGTCCTCACCTGTCAGCGGCTGCGGCTGCGTGCGGCTGCACACAGGATCGGAGGGCATAATAGCCCCCCAGTCCTGTGTGCTGATCCGGTCCGCGGCTGTCTGCTTCAAGCGGACAGGCACGGATCGGATCTCAGACGCAGTCTGAAGCCGGCCTAAGGGGTAATCTTTCTCTCTGTGGAGAGTGAGACACCAGGTCTGGCATGCCAGTATTAGCAGGAAATTAATTATGCAAATTGCCTTTTCAGAGAGAAAGAGAGCTTGAATTCTAGTGCCACCTATTGGAAGTAGCAATTCTAAAAGTCAATATCTAATAGGCAATTTGCATATTTAATTTCACAGAGATTCATTGCAGGCATTTAAGTCTCCTCACTCTGGCATGCTATACCTAGCATGTCACTCACCATACAGAGAAAACGTACCCCTTAGATACCTATCTTAGCCTCTCACCTAGTCAAACCAGATCTCATAATTTGAAATGATGAGGGGCAACACCCTGCAAATTGAGATTTTTGTTTGGTTATTATCCTAAATCATATGACAAGGTGTCATGTCCTCAGCTGCAGGTCTTTGCTGTGCAAGGAGATTGGTGCCTATCACGCAGCTCTAATGGTACTGCTCACTCAGTCCGTGGCTCCAGACAATTGGCGGCTCCTTTCTCTGCTAGGAACCTGCGTCTCCTTGGCAGGTCTCCTGGACATGCTCTTAGGAGGCGCACCCTGCACATACTTAATACTTCTGTATTAGGGCTGTCTCTGCTGTGATTCTCTGTGTATGAAAGGCACCCTCCCCTTATGTAGGTGCATGGGCAACATCTTCATTCTGTATGATCTTGCCTCCTGCTTTAGACGGGTAAAGCTCATAGAGGCATACCCCAAACGACTTACAGCACTAATTGGAGCTAAAAGTGGTGCGACATTGTAAAAGTGGCTGAATACACATGCACACTTCAGGTTTATATTTTTAAAATACTTACTACTCTACTCTACTTCTACGCCTATACTCCGCCCACCAGGACCTTATTGGCCCTCTATGCTGGTGATGCATGTAAGGTATAGAGCTCTGAGTTTTAACCATGTCCTTACTTAGTCAGAGAATATTACAGCTGCAGTCTGGGCTACAATACCCTCCTGTGACGCACTCGTTGTGGGGCGCCACACTCCCCCTTGGTGAATTACGCTTGTCCCCAAGTGTCACGCAACCCAACATAAAAATATAAAAATATCTCTCTAATAACAGGTAATAAAAGAAACACTTTTATTAATAACAGGTATAAGGGGTTAACCATTGCGGACCCGGCGGGCAGTTTACTGTCCTTAATGTAAGTCCAGGTGTAGCCGCCGGGCCGCGCTTCTAGAGGTTAAACGGAAACAGTCATTGTCAATGTTCAAAAGTTATTTATATAGAGAACAATTGCGAACCCGTATAGCGAACCAACCATCATAGCAAGCATGACGCTCATATGTGATAATGTCCCCTCTGTACAGATCGCGGTCTGGATGTCCACTAGGCAAGTGCGGTTCCACATCACGACGCCCCACAAATATCTCCTCATACACTCCCTCCTCCCTCGCGAAACCTCACCCGGTAGACAAATTGAACGATGTCACTCTACCTTCTTTACGGAGTTCCTCGGGTAACGGGGGTTAGCGACGAGCCTCGGCGCGGGCTTCCATATTGGCCCGCTCACGAGCTCGCCACTCCGCTCTGCGGAGCCGACGTATGTCGTCGTCTGGTCGACCTGGAGTGTGGATACAGCCACTGCGATGGGTAGGTTGATGACTGGCTTGACGCTGGCGGGATGTCTGGATGGCCACCCGGACAAGATGGGCCGGAGAAGATGCTGCAGCAGCACCTGACCACAATACCCGAGCTGGTTGCTCGGCCGGAGGTTCCTCGTCGTCTCCCCATTCAAAACCGGTGTGACTGTAGTCCTCAGGAATGCTGTGGGCCTCGTAGTCCTCTTCCTCCACTCCTTCGACGATCACATCGGGTTCTGTTTGTGGTGAAGATACTGGGTTGAAGTCATCCGGATAGGTGGGCGTTGGGGCTGTGGAGTCCTCCTTGGGGTCATCTCGCAGGGCTTCCAGGCTGCCTGCCTCCTCGTCCGCTATCTCAGCATGGTTAGATGGTGTTGTTTGTGCTCCGGTAACCGGGTAGGCCTCGAAGGTTTCAGGGTCGGCCTCCGGTTTGGGAGATAAACAGGTCACAGTCTCTGGATTAGTTGTAGTGAGACCTGTGGTGGGTTCCTCTGCGGGATCTAACCAAGTGTCGGCTTCTGTGGTGGAGCAAGTTGCAAGCTCCGGCTTTTGAACAGAGTAGGTCGTGGTCTCAGACCCTTAAACGGGGTAGGTCGCGGTCTCCGGTAGCGAAACAAGACAGTTTATGGGCTCTGGTGATGAGATAAGGCAAGTCGTGGGCTCCGGTAATGAGACGGAGCAGGAACTGGACTCCGGTTCTAGAGTGGGGCGAGTTGCAAGTTGCTGCTGGGCAGCCCTATGGAGTCGGCTGGCCAGACCCGCACTCCAGCTGCGGATCGTCCACTCTGTGGTCTCCATTAGTCTCACCCTCAGGTCTTACAGCGCAGCCTGCCAAAAGTCGGGGTTGCCGTCAATAGTGAGGACGGGACCCGGACCTGGATGGCCGATGGCTGCCCTGGCTTCGGCTTCGACCTCCTGCATCAGCTGGTGGAGTTTCATGCTGGTCATAGTCTCTCTTTTAAGAACCGCACCCGTTCTAACTGGTAACCGTCCCTGTTGAAGAGCTGTTGGAAAAGCCTTGACACTCCCACTTTCTGGGGGTTTTTGTAGTCCATAGGTGGGATAAAGTCTTTGGCCCGCCCCCATGGTTGTTTCGAGCAATCGGGGCGGACAATGATTTTGGCGCCTCTGCCTTGGCCCTCCCACGAAGAGGGGCGGTGGCTCACCCCTGGGCCTGCATGTGGTGGTTCACATGGCGGGGACCGCCATCTTGGTCGCCATCTTGGCCCAATGGTAAAAAGTTCGTTTTGGGACGAGCAAAGTCCTTTTTGATGAAATAAAAGTTCTTGAAAGCACACAATACCCGTTAAGGAATGGGCCTGCTCGTATCCTGTTCGTGACGCCAAAATCTGACTCACCGTAGCCGGGACTTGCACATAGCAGGCGTTTGTCTTCCTCCTTGTCACAGAACCGCGCCTGCGGCTGTGGGGCCCGGTGGTCCAGATCAATATTGTTGGCTGAACAGTTAAGGGATAGTTAATTCTGTCGTGACGCCACCTGTGAGAGTTCCGGTGAATTCACTGGCGCTGCTGGGCCTCCGGGGATGGGATGCAGCAAGATGGAACGCTCCCCACAGGACGAGCGGGAGTCCCCGGGGCCAGGAGCTGCACAAGATGTTGTGAGACAGCTGCGGTACTTCTAGCATGCGGAGATGGACAGTTCTGAAAAAGGCACAGACACTGATAGTCTCTGTAACGGGTATTTTACTGTAACCAGCAGGTGGTACATGGTATACAGATAACGGGTAACGGACCGGGTGGACTTAGCAATGACCGATGTTTCTCAGAGCTTCGCGGTGTTCCTCCGTTCTAACTTATTCTGGGTGAGTTGCCGATGTCGCCTTTGAGTGCCAAGGTCGGGTACAAGGAGGCTGCTTCAATTTCCCTGCCGGTGTATACGTTCCGGTGATGAGGGGAGCCTTGGGTCCTTTTGGTGGGTACTCTGCTGGCAAGACGAATCTGTTTGCGGCGGTGGTGGGGTGCTCTTGTAGAGCGGTCCCTCCACTCCTGGTTTGCATAGCAGTGATAAATGACTGCTAGCTTCGGAACCAGTAGTCCGGTAGTTAATGGGCGCGGGTGTAGTTTGACCCGTGGTTGCTCGCCCAGGTTTCCGGTTTCAGGGCACCAAGCATTGGCGCCAACCGGAGGTGGTCTGGGGCTGCACGGAACTGTGCAGAGCCCCCTCTCCTACGTTCCTCTCTCAACCACGTCCTCCCTCCTTCTCCTCTACTTCTACGCCTACACTCCGCCCACCAGGACCTTATTGGCCCTCTGTGCTGGTGATGCATGTAAGGTATGGAGCTCTGAATTTTAACCATGTCATTGCTTAGTCAGAGAATATTACAGCTGCAGTCTGGGCTGCAATACCCTCTTGTGACACACTCGTTGCGGGGCACCACACAGACTTGTGAACCCTTTAGTTACCCGGACACCAGAGTTCGCAACTGCTGATAAGATATAGTAGCAGGAATAGTCCGGACAGATCAGGAGGATCCAGTCCCCCTGAAGTAACACATAGGAGACTCCAAACTTAACCAAGTAAAGGACCAGGGACCTAGCTGAGGATAGGAATCCCACAGAGAGGTCCTCATTGTCAGTTGTGGAACAGCACCCTGAGAGGGAGAAGTAGCGGCAGGTTCAGCTACAGGCAAAGCTTACCCCAAAAAGACGCACACACTAACAGAGGAGGCCTCACAACTCTCCAAAGTGAATTCTTCAAGCTGCACCGACACCTGGTTACCCTCCTGGACCGTGCCTGTTAGGCTGCTTTCACATAACGATTTTCGGTCATCCGATTGTATCCGTTTCAAAACGGATACAATCGGATCCGAAATCGGCCCCATGTTCCCCTATGGGAATCAGATGGGATCGGATGTGCCACTATTGGCATCCGATTTTGGCACCATCCGATCCCATCTGATTTAATCACGGGCACAAAATCGTAGCCTGCTACGATATTGTGTCCGTGACTCACATCGGACAGCATCGGATCACTGCTGATCCGAGGCTGTTCCGAGGGCCCACAGCATGGGAGCCTATGGACATCGGATCAGAGTTCACCTCGCATCCGATGTCGGCTCCGTACTCCCTGTCTTTCCCTGCTTCTGCTCCTCCATCTTATTCCCTCTCTTATGATATTCTGTGCCCCCGCTATGCTATTCTGTGCCCCCGCTTCTCTATCCTCATCTATCCCTATCCTGTCCTCTTCCCTGTGTGTAAAAAAAAAAAAAAAAACTCCTCCGGGAGTATACATCACCTCTCACCGGCTCCAACGCTGCAGCACCATCAGGGCAGAAGAGCCTGTGATGATGTAAGAGAGCCGGTCAGCTGACAGGTCATGTGACCGGATCTGTGACATCATCACAGGTCCTTCAGTCCTGATGGTGCTGCAGCGTTGGAGCCGGTGAGAGGTGATAATAATAATAATAATAATAATAATAATAAAGCTTTATTTATATAGCGCCAACATATTCCGCAGCGCTTATGTATACTCCCGGAGGAGTTTTGGGTTTTTTTTACACACAGGGAAGAGGACAGGGAAGAGGACAGGGGACAGGATAGGGATAGATGAGGATAGAGAAGCGGGGGCACAGAATAGAATAGCGGGGGCACAGCATATAGAATAGGAGAGGGAAGAAGATGGAGGAGGCAGGAGTAGGGAGAGACAGGGGACTGCAGGATCCACACGGATCCTGCAGATCGGATGGCTATTTGCCATCCGATTGCAGGGATCCGTGTGGATCCGTGCCTGTCCGTGGGATCCTCCTTCAAAGTCGGATCCCACGGACAGGCACAAAATCGTAGTGTGAAACCACCCTTACTGAACAACAGTAAAAAGGTACTGAAACCAAAGACTATTGTGTGTGTGCCTGCTTCACTGCCGCCGCCTGCAGAGTTCACAGCAGGACCGCTACTACTGCTCCCCTCATCCGCCCCACTGCCCTGAGGTAAAGCTCCACCTGTGGGGAGCTGTACTGCCCAACGCTGCTTCCATCACCTCAGTGACCAGCCACAGCGCTGGAAACCCTATTACCAGGTACCACAGGTGGTGTCACGATACCATTCCTTTCCCCTCCATCATCATCACCCCCATCCCCTACCACTGAGGGTCCAGGGCACGGAACCGGGAACCGACCAGCCGTGATTCCCCCATCGAAGCATCCACCTATCCCGGTATCCGAGTACCCCCTACCCTGTCGACCTCCTCAGCTCTGGCGTCACGAACAGGATGCCATGCCCGGTAAAACCGGGTACTGTGTGCTTAAAATAGACTTTATTCACTGTTTCATGAATTGTAAAATCAGGCCGCCATTACTGCGCCACAGAGTGGGATGAGATTTGCGGCTGCGCAGCAAAAAGAGCGCGAAGATAATCCTCGCCCCTCCACCCTGCCGGAGATCACCGAAGCGCGGCATCTAGTTCCGGAAATACCCGGGGTGCTCCACTCCCTCTGTAAAGCCGACGACTACCGAAAAAGTTAACCGCACTGGCTGGCAACGGTTAACTGGGGGGCACCACCATGAGTGAAGCGGACGATGCACAGGTCCTTGACCAAAGGAATCACCGAGATGCAGCACCAGCCGGTGCCGCCGCACCAAGAGCAGTAGCCCCTATAATGCCATTAACCTTGTCGTACATATCGGGCGAAAAATGGTTATCAACCTACGAAGGTAAGCCCTTAGGCTGGTTTCACACTACGATTTTTTGCCTGTCCGTGGGATCCCACTTTGAAGGAGGATCCCATGGACAGGCACGGATCCACACGGATCCCTGCAATCGGATGGCAAATAGCCATCCGATCTGCAGGATCCGTGTGGATCCTGCGGTCCCCTGTCTTTCCCTGCTTCTTCTCCTCCATCTTCTGCCCTCTCCTATTCTATATGCTGTGCCCCCGCTATTCTTTGCTGTGCCCCCTCTTCTCTCTCCTCATCTATCCCTATCCTGTCCCCTGTCCTCTCCCTGTGTGTAAAAAAATAAAAAAACTCCTCCAGGAGTATACATCACCTCTCACCGGCTCCAACGCTGCAGCACCATCAGGGCAGAAGAGCCTGTGATGATGTAAGAGACCCGGTCAGCTGACGAGTCATGTGACCGGGCTCTTACATCATCACAGGTCCTTCAGTCCTGATCGTGTGCAGCGTTGGAGCCGGTGACAGGTGATGTATACTCCCGGAGGAGTTTTTTTATTTTTTTACACACAGGGAGAGGACAGGGGACAGGATAGGGATAGATGAGGAGAGAGAAGAGGGGGCACAGCAAAGAATAGCGGGGGCACAGCATATAGAATAGGAGAGGGCAGAAGATGGAGGAGAAGAAGCAGGGAAAGACAGGGGATACGGAGCCGACATCGGATCCGCGGTGAACTCAGATCCGATGTCCATAGGCTCCTATGCTGTGGGCACTAGGATCAGCCTCGGATCAGCAATGATCCGATGTGAGTCACGGACACAAAATCGTAGCAGGCTACGATTTTGTGCCCGTGATTACATCGGATAGGATCGGATGGTGCCAAAATCGGATGCCAATAGTGGCACATCTGATCCCATCCGATTCCCATAGGGGAACATGGGGTCCGATTTCGGATCCGATTGTATCCGTTTTGAAACGGATACAATCGGATGACCGAAAATCGTTATGTGAAAGCAGCCTTAGCAGCCTTTAAGCAAAAGATGTGTGCAGTGCTGGCCATGTATGCTATGACAGAAAAGCAGCAAGCCACCATTGTTCTGAGACAATTAACAGGCATAGCGGAGCTAGAGGTCGAGTCTTGGAGCAATGCTGACAGAGACTCTGTAACAAAAGTATTTGACAAGCTCAGGGCTGCTTTTGAGAAACACACACAGTCTGAACTAAAGATGATATTCTACTAATGCAAACAGAGACCACAAAATACCATCAGAGACTTTGCCTTACGTTTACAGGGGGCACTCCGGTCCTTAAAGCAGGTAGACCTGGCAAGTGTGGTAGAAGAAGATAAAATGCTTGCAGAACAGTTTATGGAAGGATTGAGGTCAGACTACCACAGCCAGCAGGTACACATGTGGGTCTTAGATTATCCAAATGGGAACTTTAATGATTTAAAAGACAGAGCTATAACAGTGCTACGGGACCCAATGCCTGCAGAACCTGCAACCCAATCCTGGCAGCAGCGCCGGACTGGGGTGTCTGGGGCCCACCAGGAAAATTGACTCCAGGGGCCCACCCACCCGGGCCCACCCATTCTTCAGCTAAATACAAGTACCTGTTATCCATTATATCTATCATAGTGAAGCGTGGACTATAAAACACAGGCCGCTCCTGCACATCACTGTGCGCTTACCATTACTGCGATGTATCATTACTGTAATTTACATTAAAGGCATTTTTTGGTGAAAACAAGTTATCAGTGATGCACAGGTTAGGAAGGTGATCACTTATTTATTGGTGGAATCTGCACCATCAGGAGAATGTGGAGCTTTGAGCATTTGGTGAGTTTTTTCCTCAGTATTTGTAAGACAAAACCAGGAGTGGAGCAATCAGAGATTTATTTTTTTCTGCATTTCTCACCCTCTCCTGGTTTTGTCTTATAAATACTGAGGTGAGAATCTCACCAAATGCTCGACTTGCTTTCTCTGGCGAACCTCTGTAACTGCATCTCTGCTGCTGTGTCACAGGACAGGGAAGGGTTAAACATCCAAGTATTTCATATCTATTGGAAATAAAGAAGTTTCCCCTTTTTGATATCAGATAAAACAAATGTCTGACCACAATCCACTCCACCAAGACCAATAACACTAGATAGAAGGCAGAAATACCACCACACCATGACCAGATCACATATTACCACCACATAGTGCCCAAATAATGCCACATACCAGACAAATACCGCCACAGCATGACCCAAGCACATAATTCCATCACATAGTGATCAAATGCTACCACATATAAGGTATAAATACTGCCACAACATCAGACCTCATATTACCACCACATACTGACCGAATAATACCACATACAAGGGACAAATACTGTCATGTCATGACCAAAGCACATAATGCCACCACATAGTGACAAATAATACTAAAATATTAAAATTGTAAAAAATGCTCTGTATATAGTGTCAGTGTACAGGTAATGCAATGATCACCATTGACATTATACACAGGAGCTCTGTATATAGTGTCAGTGTGTGTGTATAAGTAATACAGATACTCACCAGTGATGTCTCTAGGTGAAGTTCTTTATCTGTCGCAGACTGATATCACGTCTTCTATGCAGGACTTATCTCTGCAGAAAATAACATAGTTAGCTATACCTGACTCACTTCCAGAGCACAATCCACACTTTTCCCAAGATTTCTACACTAAATGAAATGACAAAAAAAGAAACATAGTGCCGCACTACACAGAAACCGTGCTCCAGTATCATTCTGTGCCTGCTCATCCTTGTCGGCAGACATATTTGTCTGATGGCAAAGATGTAGCAGAGCTGTAGACAGAAGACCCGTGGATTTCGTCGGAACGAGGATTTTTTTTTAGTTAAAGATGGAGTCCCTAAATTTGTTTTGTGCTTTATTTTTAATAAAAAAAATTCTGTTTTTTTTTCTGTTTACTAGAAATTGGCAGCGGCAGCGGGCTGCGATTTTCAGTGTGGGGGGCCAAGAACGCTTGGGCCCTACCATGCTGAGAATCCCAGCCCCCTGCTGCCTTGTTTTTGCTGGCTGGCCATCAACATATGGCAGGAACCCACGTATTTAAAAGAATATATATTTAACATAAGTTTAAAACAAATATTAGGCTTATCTGTCTTTTGATTGCCAGGCAAGGTAAAGCCAGGTAGCTGGGGGTGGCAGGCCTTAGCTGTCCGCTTTATCTGCAGTGAGAATCAAAACGTCTGTGGAGCGCTACGTCATGTTTTTAAAAATGATTTCTTTTCACACTTCTATATGTGACAGACCCAACAGCCCATCACAGATGCTGTCAAAGAGGATGGGCATCTATGATTGGCTGTTTGAGTAATCTACAATCAGCCCATACATTCTAGTATGCTACTATGTAAGGCTGGCTTCACACTTGCAGATGCATCTGCAGCGTTTTGCAGATGCATCTGCAAGTATCAGCATGCAGACCGTGGCCCCTATGTTTATAATAGGGCGCACCGCGGTCTGAAAGCTCTCATTCATTCCTATATGTGAAGCGTCCACAGGCGGATGCCTGCTTACAGATCATACACTCCCGCCCGCACCATGGACGCGAGATGTTGCGTCCATGGTGCGGGCGGGAGAGTGTGATCTGTAAGCAGGCATCCGCCTGCGGACGCTTCACATATAGGAATGAATGAGAGCTTTCAGACCGCGGCCGCGGTCTGCATGCTGATACTTGCAGATGCATCTGCAAAACGCTGCAGATGCATCTGCAAGTGTGAAGCCAGCCTAAGGGCTGCTTTCAGGTTACTCAAGCAGGCAATCACAGACGCCTATTCTCTGTGTCAGCGTCTGTGATTACCTCTTGGGTCTGTCACACATACAGTAGTGTGGAAAAAAAATAAATAATTTTAAAAAAATGACATAGCGCTCGCATTATTTTTGATTCTTAGCGCAGATAAAGCAGGCAGCTACAGCCTGCCACCCTCAGCTACCTGGCTTCACCTTGGCTGGGGATCAAAAGGCAGAAAAAAAAATGCGTGGGCTCCCGCCATATTTTGCTAGCCAGGTAAAACTAGTCAGCTGGGGGCTTGGATTCTAAGCATTCTGGGCCCCCCACGCTGAAAACGGCAGCCTGCAGCCATCCCTGGAATTGGCGCATTCATCGTAGCGCCATTTCCAGGTGCTTTATCCGGCTCTTCCAGTGGCCCTGATGCGGGGTGGCATGCTCGGTAATAATGGGGTTAGTACCAGCTTTGTGTTATCAGCTTGTTCTAAGCCTGAAATTCATAGCGTCACACCAAACTAGACATGGCCACCATGAATTTCTAGTAAACAGAAAAAAAAACACAACATAGAGAAAAACATTTCTTGATAAAAATCAAACACAAAACACATTTAGAGACTCCATCTTTAATAGAAAAAAAAAAATCCTCGCCCCGAAGTAATCCACAAGTCTGTCTGCTACATCATTGCCATCAGACAAATATGTCTGCTGACAGAGATAAGCAGGCACAGAATAAAGGCCCCGTTACATGCTGCGATGTTCCAGCGACCCCACCAGCGATCCGACCTGGCAGGCATCGCTGGAACATCGCTGTGTGGTCGCTGGTGAGCTGTCACACAGGCAGACTCACCAGCGAGCAGCGGTAACGCTAGTAACCAAGGTCCACATCGGGTAACTAAGCACAGCGCTGTGCCTAGTTAACCGATGTGTACCTTGGTTACCAGTCTGCTCCCGCTTGCCCAGCCTGTCAGAATGGACATTGCTGGTTGTTGGACCCTGTCACACATGCCGATGCATGCGTGACAGCGGCAGACCAACGACCGAAAAATGGTCCCGGCCATTTCGCAACAATCAGCGAGCTGATCGCTGGTCGCTGCGACATGTCACACACAGCGATATCGCTGCGAGGTCGCTGCAGCGTCACAAAACCGGTGACATTGCAAGGATATTGTTAGCGATATCGTTGTGTGTAACGGTGCCTTTACACTAGAACACAGCTGTGAGAGATGTGCTCAGCTGGCCTCCACCCGGTGACCGTGTTTTCCTGTGTGTTGCAAATAATGCATACTTTCAAATGCATACCTATTTTTGCAAGCGTTAGTATGCATTTTTGCAATGCAAGTCTATAGTACATTGCATTTATGCTGATTTACAAGGGATCCGTTGTAACACACAGCATAAATGCAATGTTAACCCAGCCTAACAGCAGGGAGGAGGGTAGACGGAGCCCTGGAGACTGCCTAGTCAGTCTACTGGTGGTACTGTCATGAACATGAACATTGCCCAGTATGTCCTCCCAGCCTTTGTGGTACTATTATGCTTGTACTACCACCAGTGGCTGTCAGGACATGCTGCGTGGGCATGATAGTACCGCAGACGCTGGCAGGACATACTAAGCAATGGGCATGCATGATGATACCACCCGAGGCTGGCATGACATGCTGGCCAATGGGCATGATAATCATGGCCATTACCCAGTAGTATGTCTTGCCAGCCTCAGCCAAAGGTACCAGAAAGTTACCTCCTCATCCGTCCTGCTGCTGGCTGGGAGTCCAGTACAGTGCAGCATGTAGTGTGAATGCCACACTATGGAGATGCTGCTTCTACTACTGCCATGTGGAGGCGAGGGCCACATAGAGATTACAGGGGCCCCATCAGGGGCAGACATGGGCCCTATCAGGGGCGTACATAGAGATCATGGGGCCAATCAGGGGAGTATATAAGGATGAGGGGCGTACATAGAGATCATGGGGCCTCATCAGGGGCGTACATAGGGATCATGAGGCCCCATCAGGGGTGTACATAGAGATCATGGGGCCAATCAGGGAAGTATATAAGGATGAGGGGCGTACATAGAGATCATGGGGCCTCTTCTGGGGCGTACATAGAGATCATGAGGCCCCATCAGGGGCGTACATAGAGATCATGAGGCCCCATCAGGCGCATACATAGAGATAATGGGGCCTCATCAGGGGTATACATAGAAATCATGGGGCCTCATCAGGGGTATACATAGAGATCATCATGGGCCCCATCAAAGGCGTACATAGAGATCACAGAGTCCACTCAGGGGCGTGTATAGAGATCATAGGGACCACTCAGCCGTATATAGAGATTATGGGGCCCACTCAGGGGTGTGCATAGAGATCATCATGGGGACCACTCAGAGGCGTACATACAGATTACAGGGCCCACTCAGGGGCGTGCATAGAGATCATGGGGTCCAGTCAGGGATCGTACATGGAAATCATGGGGCTCAGTCAGGGATCGTACATAGAGATCATGGGGCCCCATCAGGGGCGTATATAAGAATGAGGGGTGTACATAGAGATCATGGGGCCTCATCAGGGGCATACATAGAGATCATGGGGCCCCATCAGGGGCGTACATAGAGATCACGGGGCCCACTCAGAGGCGTGCATAGAGATCATGGGGCCCACTCAGAGGCATACATAGAGATCATGGGGCCCAGTCAGGGATCGTACATAGAAATCACGGCGCCCACTCAGAGGCGTACATATAGATCATGGGGCCCCATCAGAGGCGTACATAGAGATCACAGGGCCCACTCAGGGGCGTGCATAGAGATCATCATGGGGACCACTCGGAGGCATACATAGAGATTACGGGGCCCACTCAGGGGCGTGCATAGGGATCATCATGGGGCCCACTCAGAGGCGTACATACAGATTACGGGGCCCACTCAGGGGCGTGCATAGAGATCAAGAGATAACGGGGCCCACTCAGAGGCACACAGAGATAATGGGCCCACTCAGATGCGTACATAGAGATCATCATGGGGCACACTCAGAGGCGTACATAGAGATTACGGGGCCCACTCAGGGGCATGCATAGAGATCATCATGGGGCCCACTCAGAGGCGTACATACAGATTACGGGGCCCACTCAGGGGCATGCATAGAGATCATCATGGGGCCCACTCAGAGGCGTACATAGAGATTACGGGGCCACACAGAGGTGCACATAGAGATCATGGGGCCCACTCAGATGCATACATAGAGATCATCATCAGGGCCGACTCCAGGTTTTTGTGGGCCCCGGGCGAAAAAGTCTCAGCGGGCCCCCTTTAGCACATGCTGCTGTATATGTATGTATGTATATATATATATATTATGCATCAGTATTTTTTTTATAAAGGTTGCGGACAATAATATATATATATATACTTCCCAAGTTTAATCCCTACCAGGCTGTCTCTCCCCCCATTGTCTGTCTCTCCCATCCTGTACGCAGTCTCTCCCCTTGTGCCATCTCTCCTCTCTCTGTGAAGACTCTCTCCCCTGTGTGCTTTCTCTCCCTTGAGCCGGTCTCTTACCTGTGCTTCTTCCCCTCCCTGTGCGCTGTGTCTCTCCCCTGCACCTATCTCCCCCTGTGCCTGTCTCCTACCTCTGCACTGTGTCCCCCCCGGCGCACCTATCTCTCACTGCATGCCTGTCTCCCCCCTATGCGCTGTGTCTCTCCACTGCACCTATCTTCCCCTGCGCCTGTCCCCCCCCTGTAAACTGTGTCTCCCCTTGCGCCTGTCTCTGCCCTGCACGCTGTCTCCCCCCTGTGCCTGTCTCTCCCCTGCACAGTCTCCCCCCTGCGCCTGTCTCTCCCCTGCATGCAGACTCTCCCTTGCACCTGTCTACCCCAGCACGCTGTCTCCCCCTGCGCCTGTCTCCCCCCCTGGGTTTAATTTGCCACTGACAGGGCCCCCTGAGCGCTGCCCCTCACCCCACTCCTGGGGGCCCCCTGAGCGTTGCCTTCCCACACCACCTCACCGCCAGGGGACCCTGAGCGCAGCCCTTCACCTCACCCTCAGGGGCCCCTGAGTGCTGCCCCCACACACCTCAGCTTTGGGGGTCCTGAGTGCTGCCCCCACACCTCAGGGGTCCCTGAGAGCTGCCCCACACCCCTTAGGTGAGGTGCGGGGAAGGGGGGGGTTCTTTGTGCTATTGAAAGATTTTCAGGTTTCCCCTTAGGCGAGGTGCGGGGGGGTCCTTGTTCTAGTGGATGATTTCCAGGTGACCCCTTAGGTGAGGAGCGGGGGGTGCTGGTGGTAGATCTTAGCCGAGAAGCGGGGGGGGGGGGGTGTTTGTGGTGGCCGGCGTGAGTACCTTGTCACAGTGACTGCCGCGCGCTCTGCCGGCTTCTGCACTCAGAGGAGAGGAGGGGCGGGCATAGCTGCGGGAAGTGAGGCTTCTCCCACTTCCCGTCCTCCCTCCACTGCTTGTCCAACGCTATCGTGGTCGCGGCGGGCGGTGGGAAGCATGGGGGCCCCCCAGAGGGCACGGGGGCCCCCCAGAGGGCACGGGGCCCCCCGGAGGGGGCGGGCACGGTCTCAGCCGCGACCGCGGTAGTTACACCACTGGGTGAGGGGGCCTCACGTATTTCCCTACAGGGCCCAGGGGGGGTATGGGGGCGGGGCTTAGTGGGCGTGGCCACAGAGTGTCGGGGCCCCCCGGGGGATCTCCCGATCTCCCGCTGGGCCAGTCCGCCCCTGCCTGGCAGGTTAGCACCTCTCCCATAGACTTTAAACCTGCTTACAAAGACCGTGCAAAAGTGGAAGGGCAAGCTGTAGCAAACAACACTGATGATGACTTACGTAGCCAGGTGCTGCAGCTAGCCAAAAATATGGATTATGTACTAAAACTCTTACAAGCCATGTCTGGGGCACAACCACCAAGCAAAATCAAACTAGCTGATTGCCCTGAGGATGTCCCGTGGATGAGGAGGAAGAACAAGTCACCCGTTCTGGGGACCAACATTTCGCCCGTTCAGGGGACCAACGCACCATTCCAACGCAGAGCCAGCGACTACACGGATTCTTCAGGGCAACCCATCTGTCTACGCTGCGACAAACCAGGCCACTTCGCAAGAGGATGTCCTTTAAACCCGAGATTCCTGGGCCCGATGGCCAATCCCCAGGAGTAGGAAGACCGGGCCCCATGATTGGCGTAATCGGTTCTTGGGAGGCCGTCAGTACCTCAACATTACGCTAGATGGAATCCCCACATCGGCCCTACTGGACACTGGGTCACAGGTTACATCCATCCCACATATCCTTTACAAATAATTTTGGTCTGACACTGATCTTAGACCCACAGACCCTAACTTTATCATTCTTGCAATTAATGGACAACCACAGAATCAGGTGGGGTTCAGAGAAGTGACAATAAAGTTGGGGAGGGTGGAGTTAAAAGGCCAAGGGTTATGTGTGGTAGAAGATAATCCTGATGAGAAATACCCATACATGGTAATTGGTACTAATGTGATTGAAAACTGCTTTGGAGAAGTGTTGTTTTTACTCCGACAGATTGCTGTGACTGCTGGTTATGGGTGGACAAGAGTCATCCAAAGAGAAATCCGAGCCCTCATCCACAAGCAACAGGTAAATCTGTCTGGGGGAGAGATTGGCAGTGTACGGGTAACAGACCCGTTTCCCATTGTGTTACGAGCGAAAAGTGAAATGATGATATGGTGTTGAGCAGCTATAGGTCTCAGAGGAAAGGAATACCAGGCAGTTGTATAGCCGGTGTATTCGGAGCATAGACCTACACTACTGACAGCCAGTGGGGTGGTGGATGTACGCAGGGGAAGAGTACCAATCTGTGTATTAAATTTTGCGGAAGAGGAACCAAAACTACCCCGGTATGCTACTGCAGCAAAGCTGTATACTGTCTGTAACAACATACAGGCAGTAGAAACCTTTTCCTCATCAAGCCAGACAGAGGATAACAACTCCAAGGGACAGCTAGAGGAGTGGTGCCAGCAGTTGCACATAGGAACTGATGCCACCCCTTCCCACCAGAAGCACGGAGTCTACCAGGTAGCAGAAGAGTTCTAACAGATATTCAGTAAGCATCCATTAGATTTTGGGAGGATTAAAGGGGTACCACATCGCATACCCACAGAAGATCATCCCCCAATTAAATTGAGACACAGACCCATTCCACCAAACCACTACCAATATGCCAAAGAGATGCTGCGGGGCATTAAGGAAGCTGGGGTTATAAGAGATAGCTGTAGTCCCTGGGCAGCCCCCTTAGTCCTAGTCAGAAAGAAGGATGGCACGATGAGGATGTGTGTGGATTACAGGGAGGTCAATAAGATCACTCACAAAGATGCTTACCCATTACCCCGAATAGAGGAGTCTCTTGCTGCATTAAAGACTGCTAAATATTTCTCCACATTAGATCTCACTAGTGGGTATTGGCAGGTCTCCATTGCAGAAGAAGACCGAGAGAAAACCGCATTCACAACACCAATGGGCCTATGCGAATTAAGCAGCACGCCATTCGGGTTATGGAATGCACCGGGAATGTTTCAAAGACTCATGGAATTTTGCCTGGGACACCGGAACTTCGAGACGGTGCTCTTATACCTGGACAACGTCATTATGTATTCCAAAACCTACGAAGAACATCTGGAACACCTGGCGGAGGTATTTACAGCTCTAGCAAAGTATGGAATGAAGCTCAAACCATCTAAATGTCACCTGTTGAAACCAAAAGTCCACTACCTCAGGCATGTGGTCAGCACAGATGGAGTAGCACCAGACCCGGAAAAAGTGACAGCTATCCAGGACTGACAGAGACCAACCACCATCAGCGAGGTACGTCAATTCTTAGGTTTGGTTGGGTACTAGAGAAGATTCATAAAGGGCTACACAAAGATGGCAGTGCCCCTACAAGATCTTCAGGTAAGCCAATCTAAGAAGAGAAGGGCTTCAGAGCCACCATTGGAATAAGGAAAAGAACAAGACTCCTTCCAACAGATGACGCAGGCTCTGACCGGTGAGGAAATCCTGGCTTATCCCGATTATAACCTACCATTCGTCCTCTACACCGACGCAAGCAATGTAGGCCTGGGAGCAGTACTATCCCAGATACAAGATGGCAAGGAAAGAGTAATTGCCTGCGCCAGCAGAAAACTTCGACCCACCGAGAGGAACCCAGAAAACTACAGTTCCTTTAAGTTGGATTTAAGTTGGAGTTCCTGGCCTTGGTCTGGGCTATAACAGAGTGATTCAAGCATTACCTGGCAGCTTCAACATTTACTGTCTTCACGGACAATAATCCATTAAGACACTTGGATACCGCAAAGCTTGGTGCATTGGAGCAATGCTGGATGGCCCAACTATCGAACTATGAATTTACCATCAAGTACCGGGCAGGCTGTAACAATGCAAATGCTGATGCCCTCTCCAGAAATCCTCAAGTACGTCTACAAGGACTTGAAGAAGAGGAAGATGACTTGGAGGAAATAAAACTCCCAGCTTTCCATAAAAGTAGGAAGTGGAAAATTACTGAAGATCATATCTACCAGAACCGTCAGACTGTTGCACTAAACCCGTTGCCTCACTATGGATGGAAAGAGACACAAGACAGTGATCTGGCAGTGAGCCTAGTAAAGAGGCTAGTAACCCAACCGGATTCCCAAATTGAGAAGAATGCTCCACCAGAGGCCCAATACCTGTGGAAAGAATGAAGCAGGTTATTCATCTATCAACGTCAGTTCTGCAGACTGTATATCAATCCAAGAACACATGACATGGTATGGCAAATTGTGGTTCCAAAGAGAGATGGCCAAATGGTGTTAGAAGCGTACCATGATGGAGCAGGATACTTTGGATGGAGAAAACTGGAGATATTGTTACATGAGAGATTCTATTAAATTGGCATGAGGTCTACCATAGAGAAATGGTGTAAGAATTGTGGACCATGCTCATTAAGAAGAAAAGACCGTAACAGCCAGAAAGCACCACTACAGCCTATCATTACTAAACATCCATTAGAACTGTTAGCCTTAGATCACGTCAAGCTTACACCCAGCAGATCGGGCTATACCTATGCTCTTACCATGGTGGACCACTACTCCATATTCCTAGTGGTAGCTCCGGACTTAACAGCTCAGACAGCAGCAAGAACCTTTCAAGCCTATTTCTGCAGACCACATGGGTACCCAGAACAGGTATTGACAGACCAAGGTCCTGCCATTGAAGCGGAAGTATTTCAAGAGTTCTGTAATTTATACGGATGCAAGAAGATTCGTACCACGCCTTACCATCCCCAAACTAACGGAATGTGCGAAAAAATGAATCACGTGGTAATAGAATTGTTGAAAACTCTGCCCTTAGAAGAGCGAAACAGATGGCCAGAGAAGTTACCAGACCTTGTTGACATCTACAACAACATACCATTAAGCTCAACAAATTGTACCCCTGCATACCTCATGAGAGCAAGACCAGGAAAATTGCCAGTAGACTTTGAAATGGGCATTATAGTTCCTGAAGAAGACACCTTAGATGCAGATTGGGATACCAGAAGAACAGAGCAATACAAGAAAGTACAGGAATGTGTTGAGAGAAGTCTGGCAAAATACAGAGAAAAACAAAAGACCAACTTTAACAAAAGTGCACAATAATATTTATATAGTGCTATTAATTCCATAGCACTTTACATACATGAGTAATGCTGTCCCTCTTGGAGCTCACAATCTAAACATCCTATCAGTATGTCTTTACAATGTGGGGAGGAAACCGGAGTGCCCGGAGGAAACCCACGCAAACACAGGGAGAACATACAAACTCCTTGTAGATGTTGTCCTTAGTGGGAATTGAAACCAGGACCTCGGGACCTCAGTGCTGCAAAGGCTGCAGTGCTGACCACTTGAGCCACCGTGCCACACAAGGAACACCCTTAACACCTGGTGAATTGGTTTTGAAAAGGTAAAAAAATAATGCACAAGTTAGATGATCAATGGGAAGAAGAACCCTACACTGTATTACCATTCAGTTTTGACAACAAGAAAACCTGTCTAATCAGCAAAGACAATGGAGAAACAACAGCAACAGTGTCCAGAGATCATTTGAAGAAGTGTCCTCAACAGTTACGACCAGAAGAAGATGTACCTTGTCCAGAAGCTGAAAAAGAGGAGCCAAAGACAGTCTCCACACTCATAGGAGAATTACCTGCAGATTGGCCCCAAATAGAAGGTACCTACCTAATACCCATGTTGATGTTTCCACAAGCAGTTGAAGAGCCAAGAGCAGAAGAACCACCCGTTGTACCAGAACCAGAGAATCCTGCAATCGGTGAACCTGTCAGTCCACTAGAGAGACTACGCCAATACTACGGTATTCCAGAAACACGTAGATCTAATAGACTGAGAGACAGTGCATACACCGCACCAATTGCAGACAGTAGTGACACACCAGTGCTACGCAGGTCAAACCGTAGTATCCTTGGTCAGCCACCACTTAGATACAGAGAATAAGTGGTAATATGTGGGAAATGTAAATGTGTTTAAAATGCATATATGTTATTAATGCTAGTGTACAGAAAAGGGTGAAAAGTAGGCTAAAACAACCCAAACCACGTTCACAACAACTAGAGGGGTGAGAGGAGTTGGCGTAAGGAGCTGTCTAGGGAGAGTAAAATCTTGGCCAATAGGTGACCCCAGGGCCAGGAGGCCTACAGCGCTTATGACCTGGTAAAGGCCCCTGCAGTACCTAGGACTCCTACGCTGAGGCACCCATAGTGTTTGTTGTGTAACTTTGAAATTTTAAGCCTACAGAGACTTTACCAGTTGGACTTTTTAAATTTGCTTTTTCTCATTTTAAAAATGGATCATAACCACAGGACTGGTGGTGGCAAAAATACTTTAAACAGCCTGTAGCGGAAGGACTAGCGCTGTATGGACTGGTTACCTGTTTTTTGTAAATTTTATTTGAGACTCTGTACAAATTTCAAATGTAAATAGTTATGGTATGTTATGTTATGTTTGTGAAAAAGGTTTCAGTCCCGGAGGACTGAAGTTAACTAGGGGGGAATGTTGCACACCTGCGGGGGATTGCCACAGGACCCATTAGTACAGGGAGGGATATACACCTTGGTACACACAGCATGCAACACCTTCCACCCCAGACCTGGAGGGGAGCCCCACTGGCTATCCTTAAGCCAGATCCCCTATAAAAGATCCAGGCCTGAGGGGAGGAGTCAGTGAGTTCCAGTAAGACAGAGAAGAGAGTAGTTGTAAGGAGCTGGGACCAAGCAGGCCCAGACCAGGGGACACTGACCCAGCTGTGCTGAGCCCTATGGAGAGTGACGGAGGCCAGTGGGAGAAGCAAGAAGAATGGAACAGACTTGTGAACCCTTTAGTTACCCGGACACCGGAGTCCGCAACTGCTGATAAGATATAGTAGGAGGAATAGTCCGGACAGATCAGGAGGATCCAGTCCCCCTGAAGTAACACGTAGAAGTCTCCAAACTTGACCAAGTAAAGAACCAGGGACCTAGCCGAGGATAGGAATCCCACAGAGAAGTCCTCATTGTCAGTTGTGGAACAGCACCCTGAGAGGGAGAAGTAGCGGCAGGTTCAGCTACAGGCAGAGCTTACGCCAAAAAGACACACACACTAACAGAGGAGGCCTCACAACTCTCCAAGGTGAATGCCCCAAACTGCACCGACACCTGGTTACCCTCCTGGACCGTGCCTGTTACTGGACAACAGTAAAAAGGTACTGAAATCAAAGACTATTTTGTGTGTGTGCCTGCTTCTCCGCTGCCGCCTGCAGACTTCACAACAGGACCGCTACTACTACTCCCCTCATCCGCCCCGGCTGTGGGGAGCTGTACTACCCAACGCTGCCTTCCATCACCTCAGCGGCCGGCCGAAGCGCTGGTAACCCTATTACTAGGTACCACAGGTGGCATCATGATACCATTCCTTTCCCCTCCATCATCATCATCACCCCCATCCCCTACCACTGAGGGTCCAGGGCACAGAACCGGGAACCGACTAGCCGTGATTCCATCGAAGCAACTGATATCCTGGTATCAGAGTACCCCCTACAATGTCGATCGCCTCATATACATTTAAATTTGTAGTGGTAACGTGAGAAAAAAAAAGAAAAAAGTTCACTGGATATTAATACTTTTTCAAGGCACGTTTATGAACTGTACCGTTTAGGCACTGTACTGTTTATGAAGAAACGGTACAGTGATCTTTCTTATGATCTTTGTAAACCTAAGTTTGCAATAATGACAAGAAGGTATTCTCTGCCTCAAGAGCAAAGAAAGATTAAAGGGGATCTGACTCACCCAGGCCAGGGGACTCAGATTTCAGGCGCAGTCTGGAGGTCACGGGTGGCGGTGCCTGAGGCTGTGGCCCTGGTGGTAAATGAAAAAGGGAAAATAAAAGAAAAATAAAAGAAAAAAAGTTTTGTTCGTGACGCCACCTGTAGGTTCCGATGATGGCACCGGCGCTGCTGGAACCTTCGGAGTGATGGGCGACAGCAAGATGGAATGGCTCCCTACATTAGGAGCGGGATCCCCGGGGTGTTGGAAGTAGCAATAAAATGGTGGACGTCTCCCCACGGTTCCTGGCCCTCAATGGTGGGTGCTCCTGGTATAGACTGCGATGGTTGTTGGCTGATGGGTCGTGCTCCTATAGATACATCGACCACTCCGGGTTTGTGGTTCAGGGATGTAGTCTGCTGGACAACCTCGGAGCCGCTACTCCGGGTTTGGACTGGGCAAGAATATTCAGTTACCCGTTCTATTCTTGGCCCCTTTCTCTTCTGGGTCACCAAGTTAAGGTGCCCTCCCAGTTAGCTTCTCTCTTTGTCTTTCTGTAACTTCTCCAACTCTGCTTCATCTGTTACGTTCACTTTGCTTCTCTGTGCTGCACGGCTTTGTGCAGCTCCCTTCTGGCTTCTCAGCTCTCACTTCCTGATCTAACTCCTTGCTGCTTTTCCCCACTGCTTTATAACCTAGCCTCTCCTCCCACCGGGACCAGTTACCCTAGCAACGGGTGTCTGATTGGTCCCCTATCACTAGGTGTGTTTGTGTGGTGTTGGAGCTTCAGGATTCTTCTATTCATTACCAGAACAAAGGATATGGCATCTTCATTCAGGGGTGCAGTACCCTTTTGTGACACACTCTTAGTGGGGCGCCACAGATCTGTCAGGTCAAAAATCCATATGTAACTGATATCATTTTATAATTCCTTTCTCTAATCTCTCCCTTAATTCATGTATTTCTATTATTTATGCTTCCCTCCTATCCTCTGTAAACTTCAAAATAAAAGATTAATTCCGTGCATTGGAGAAGAATAAGCGGCACTCACCTTATATAGCTTAAAAATTCCTTTTTATTTCATGTCCATAAAAAAGCAGGTGCAGGAAAGAACAGCACAGCAATCAAGGATGACAGCCATTTCATGTGCATCCCACATTTCAACAGATCCTATACTGAATGCATGTATTTCCCCTTCCTTTATGCAAATCATTGGGGAAAGACTACATCATTAAAATGTTGATTAAATCCACATGCATTCACTGAAACACATATGAAGCCTAAAGCTGATAAAATCATGTTAGGAACACAGACAGATCATTTGTGCTTTATACTTAAATATAAGCTGGGCTTCCTCCCTTAGTAGCAAATTGTGTAAATTGCCACCTTGGGGAGAAGTTTTATTTGAGTTAGGCATGCAAAAGAAAGAACATTTGGATAAGAATTATGCTCACTCTGTACATGTTCAACTAGTCTAGGTGAACCTTTATCTGTACAACAGAATTACGGTGTTCCCTAAATCTCACAAAAAGGGGGCAGATTGTTTTTCCCATGTAAAAGAGTTTGCAAGTACAGAATACCACATACACTACGAACATACTTCTATTGCTTTGTCCAATGTTTGCAGGCTCCCATTGTCAATGGATTGACAGCAACGTGCTTTGCACAAAAGGAACAGTTGCCACATCTTAAGTTGCCCACAGGTTGCGCTTTTTCTAGCCAGTTTTTGGAGGGTATGAATCTGTTGCGTACCAATTGATCCTTCAGGTTACTGCTCATTCTGTATGAAATTAGTGATTTATTACTGGCTACATTTTTAAGAATGTCATCAATCAACAATAGGTGCCAGTATCTATTTATGCAGAAACTGTGGGGAAGGAAAGAGAGGCAATAGGGTCTTATCCTTGAGATAACTCCAATAGGACAAAAAAGAAGCTGCTCACCTGGTAAGGTTGTGTGACCCACAACCAGTGTATATGTGGCGCCCCTGCGACCAGGGTGGCCACATAGGGAACTGCAGCCAGGCAGAAGGTAGACAGTTTGTGCAACAAACACCCTCACAGCACACACACCCACAAAAGCACAGCACCCAACCCAGAGCCCGAGACTCTAGGCGGGCAAGGAGTAGTGGGGTTTAGAGGAAAGTGGGTGGGAAGAAAGGAAGGTCAGGTGACAGATAGTACAGATAGAGGAAAAGAGGAGGAAGGAGTTAGTAGGCGAGAGTGAGCCGAGAGGTAAAGACCAGACAGACAGTGACACATCCCGGTGGGATTGGGCTCCCTGGAGACGCAGAATCCACAGAGACACCGTTCCATAGAGAGAAAGCTCATCCATAGCCGGCATGCCAAGAGAGCGTGAGGACAGAGACTGGACCGGTATCACCGGGTCCAAGGAACACGGCAGCTACGACCAACTACCGGTGGGATAGATTCCCTGATTGTAACTGGAAGTCACACGGGTTAGAAAGAGTCGGTGATCCCTTGCAAGAGAAGGTCACCCAAGCTAGGCTGCAACCAGAGTGTCGGCTCTGAGGGGGACTGAAGTTACACACCAGCTCCCCAGACAAACCAGCTGGGAACACAGATACCAGATCCGTGTTCCCACTACAGGGTTGGAGGCTTAGCAGCATCCAGGAGGACCCTGCTTACTACCCATACACATAGGGGGAAGCCACACTAAGGAACCGAGCTTCCGCCATACAATCCGCTAGGAAGAACAGAGAGAGAGAATAAGCCTTGAAGGTTACTGAGAAAGAGTGAGGGGTCTCAGAGCGACAGCCTGGCTGCAGAGGGTTCAAGTGTCCGGAGTTAATGGAGTTGTGAATTGAATTGTACGGTGAACTGTGTTGTAAACTGTTTGAACTGAAGAACTTGAAAGTAAACCCGGTGAACCCTGCTTCAGTTTCCCATGTTTGATTCCAGGTATACAGAACTTTGCATTACATCTTTTACCCTGTCAGGAGCAGCCCGACCCGATGCGGGCTCATCCACCTTGCTGCAGCATCCATCCATCTTCCTGACAGAAGCACACTGCAGCGGTGGTCCCCTTACTGACCACAACCTGTGGGTGGAGTCACAACAAAATATCCCTGTAAATACCCCTTTTACTTGTGAGAACCCGGGACATGGTCCGTACCAAGACCGCCGTGATATCCCCAGCAGTACCCCGGTCCGGTACCGAGTACCCCGTCCCAGTGGGCTCCACATATATGCATGGAATAGCTGATGCTGGATCAATACTTCACTGTCATGCAGTGGAAACAAGCAATGAACCTGGAAGGGACAGTGTTTTTCTGGATCTGCGCTGCTCATACAGTGGAAGAAACACAAGAGATGATGGTCAAAATCCTGGCTTTATTAGTAGCTATACCTTGCTTCTTCCTCAGAATATTTTGGCTCCCGGAAGAAGGAGCAAGGTGTAGCTCCAAAACACATTGGGATAAAGCCAGGATTTTGACCATAATCTCTGACGAATTGTGTTTCTTCCACTGTATGAGCAGCGCGGATTCAGAAAAACTATAGCTTCCAGGTTCATCGAGTGTCTATCTATGGAATCTCTGATCCTGCCATCCATTGGACCATATTTAAAGCTAAACACAAACCTTTTTTGGTTGTTTCTTTTTTGTTCTTCTTCTAGTAGTTTGGAATTTAATACATTTTTTGTGACAATGAGGATGCATCCTCTAATATGTTTTTCGGGTACCCCCTGTCTCTCAGATGGTTTACTAGATTGTGAGCTTGTTCATGGAAAAAGGTATCATCATTATTTATCTTACGAAGATGCGTGAATTAACCTTATGGTAGCGACCTCCTTGTGTGTGCAGGATGGCAGCTGTCAAAGCGCAAGAGTGAATTTGTGGCAGTTGGTTTTTTGAACACCCGAGTCTCAAGAGATGACTTCGTTTTTTCGACTAATACATCAAGGTATTCTAATGAGTTATCTCCAAATTTGTATGTGAATAACATATGCATATCATTCACTGAGTTCAGATATTTTACAAACTCCACAAATTCTGTTTCATTGCCATCCCACACCAAGATGACATCATCGACATACCTTTTATATTACCGTATATGTTTTAGAAAGCGGTTTGTGGATGAATAAATAAATCTTTTTTCAAAAGCACCCATAAAAATATTGGCTAAAGTACATGCGTCAGGGGTTCCCATTGCTCCCATTAAAGGTGGTCGCTACTATTGGGGACAGAAATTGACCAGCACTTCTTTCTATGCAATGACTTCTAGTGGAGGAGCATCTTAACAGACCTGTCCATGAGTCTCCTCCAATATCTCACACGGGAAACCTGATTTTCTACTAGATGATTACTGAGAATCTGGCCATGTTATTCTACACGAGCTGCCTTTGAACAGACAGAACTGCTGGTCCATCTATGAGAAAGCTGGACTAACAAGAGAAAGTTGGTTATCTATACCTGATCTATCATTGAGATCATTCTGACAGCTAACAGTTCATAAGGCTATGTTCATATGTAGCTTTTTGATGCTTGTTTTGTATGTTTTTTCAGAGTTTTTTGCAAATTAAGGATGGTTTCATACTAGCGTTGTGGCCTCATCAGGACGAAAATGCATGCTTCTGCATCCACCGACGCATGTACAAACACATGCCACACCAGCGTTTTGTTGCCTGATCAGGCACAGGATAAGGCAAAAAAAAGTGTTGTTTGTATCAGTTTTTGCATTTTTTTAATCCAGATACATCAAGAGAGAGGAAGCGAGAGGGAGAGCTCTCATCCCCTGTTGTAGGTTCACAGCAACAGCTGCCAAATGCTAATGCAACACCTGCAATTAGCTCCAGACCTTTAAACTACTTAATTGATGATGGATAAATGAGGGAATAGCTTGTGCAGCTCATTAAAGAGCTTTTGAGACAATTATCCAATTACTTTTGGTCCCTTGAAAAAGAGTCAGCGAAATAATTAAAGAGCTGTAATGTGTGTAAGGTATGTGTAGCTGTCTTTTTGGGCCTTGAAGACACCTAACAAAAGCATTTCAAAACAGCTGCAAAAACATAATGCACAGCAATGTAAAAATGACTTTACTGTGGACATATTTAGTCTTTTGTTATTACTTTTAACAGCTTCAAGGTTTGGAAACTGTGAAGCAATTAAAGGAAGTAGCATACTTATTATGTAGTCATGGTTTAAACTAAAGAAAAAAGAAGCTCATGATAGAGTCACTTCAAGATGAGGGCAAAGCCAGCAGCTTCAGGAAAAAGAGGCTTTGCCTAGGAAACTCTCAACAGATGTGCAAGCATATTAAAATTGTGTTCACCTTTCCTTGGTGACTACTACAAATGAGCGAATTACTTTGCACAATCCCAGTTCAGGTCAGTTCTCTCTAGCTACAGAGCAGTGCAAATTTCCTGCATTTCCAGGCTGGCAAACATTTGATTCACCGGCCTGGTGTGATGTCATCTGACCAGTGAGTTGCGCACAAGTGACATCTCACTACGGTAGCTTGGCTCATCATAAACAGAGCTTGGGATCCCAAAGGGTAATGACATTTGCGCAGTTTCCTCTTCTCTGTCAGAGTGCACTTACCTGAACCGTAGTTTCATGAAGCGATCAACTCATCTCTATTAACCCCTTCCCGACATAGGACGTTGTGCAACGTCCTGTGTTTCTGCCCGTTCCCGACACAGGACGTTGCACAACGTCTGGCAGATTTGAGCTGCTGCACCCCCTGTAAGCCGGGTCACTCAGGTGTCACAGATGCTGCTGCTCTGTGACAACCTGTAGATGACCCCACAGGGGGTGGTTTAACCCCCCCTGTGCCCAGGACCCCTCCGATCAGCAGTTTAAAAGTGAAACTGCCGATCGGAGGGAATCATAGGGATTCACCCTCCAGATCTGATTGGAGCTCTCCAATCAGATCTGGAGGGGCGGATCGGCAAGTGCCCACCCCTCCTCACCCCCCTCCAGCTCCAGGACTGTCCAGGGCCCCCCCGCCATCCCCCCCAACCGCCCGCCCCCCTCTATTACAATGTATCTGCCGGCGGGCTGCACCCGCGTGCACCCGCCGGCAACACTGCCCGCTCCCTTGCTCTGGTGCTCCCCCCCAGGCTGCCCCCACCTCCGGGCCCTGTGCCTGGCCCCCCCCTCACCTCCTGTGGCGGGCTGCACACTTCGGTGCACCCGCCGCTGCTCCGCCGCCGCCGCCGCTGCTGCAGCTCCTCCTTCTCTGCCCGGCCCGCCGGTCTGTGGCCCCGCCTTCTCTCCCGGCCTCCTCCTGCTCATCGGTGGAACGAGGGAGGTAAGTATGTATGTATGTATGTGTATGTATGTATGTATGTGTATGTATCTATGTATGTGTATGTATGTATGTATGTGTATGTATCTATGTATGTATGTATGTATCTATGTATGTATGTATGTGTATGTATCTATGTATGTATGTATGTATGTGTATGTATGTATGTGTATGTATCTATGTATGTATGTATGTGTGTGTATGTATGTATGTATGTGTATGTATCTATGTATGTATGTGTGTGTATGTATGTATGTATGTATGTGTATGTATCTATGTATGTATGTATGAATGAATGAATGAATTGATGGTGGGTGAATGGATAGGGGTGCATGCATGGACGTGAGCGTACATGAGCGTGCGTGGACGTGAGTGTGCGTAGACGTGTGCGTGCGTAGACGTGTGCGTGTGTGGACATGTGTGTGGACGTGTGCGTGCATAGATGTGTGTGTGCATAGACGTGTGCGTGCGTGGATGTGTGCATAGATGGATGTGTGCGTAGACGTGTGCGTGCGTAGACGTGTGCGTGTGTGGACATGTGTCTGGACGTGTGCGTGCATAGATGTGTGTGTGCAGAGACGTGTGCGTGCGTGGATGATGGGTGCATAGGTGGATGGATGGGTGCAACAAGGGATCAAGTGTCCTCTTGTTGTAGTCTCTGGGATCATAGTCATGGTGCACTGTATGACAGGTCATTGTCATACAGTGCACCATAACTCTGACCCCAGAGACTGTAAGAAGAGGACACTTCATCCCTTGCTGCAGTCTCTGGATTGACCAGAGGCGATCGAGCGTCGTGGAACCTTCGTTGTGGACTACGTCGGAGGCGATCGTGCGTCGTGGGACCTTCGTTGTGGACTACGTCATAGGCGATCGAGCGTCGTGGGACCTTCGTTGTGGACTACGTCAGATCTTTATAATAAAGATGGAGTCCGAATTTTGTTTGTGTTTTTTTTTCAAATAAAAAGATTTTTCTCTGTGTGCATTTTCTGACTATTTACCAGAGATTCCTAATGGCGGGTCTAACATTGGCCCTATATTATGAATCTCGGGCTTAGTGCCAGCTGCCAATAAAAAGCTGGCATTAAGCCCTTTATTACCCAGTTTGCCACCGGCACCAGGGCAACTGGAAGAGTCTGGGTACAGCGCCAGAAAATGGCGCTTCAATGAATGCGCCATTTTCTGGGGCGGCTGCGGGCTGCAATTCGCAGCATGGGGGGCCCAGAACGCTTGGGCCTCTCCATGCTGCGGATTCCAGCCCCCAGCTGCCTAGTTGTACCTGGCTGGACCAAAAATATGGCGGAGCCCCATGTCATTTTTTTTCTAGAATTAGTTCTAGAAGAAAAAAAAAGGGCTTTGCTGTATTTTTGGTGGCCAGCCAGGTACAACAAGGCAGCTGGGGGTTGGTGGCAATCCGTAGCTGCCAAGTTGTACCTGGCTGGACCAAAAATATGGCGGAGCCCTACGCCATTTTTTTTCTAAAATTAGTCCTAGAAAAAAAAAAAAATGGGCTTCGCTGTATTTGGATGCATAGAGAACACTTTGAACCCCCAGGTGCTTCACAAATTGATCCGTAAAAATGAAAAAAGAAAATTTGTGTGAAAACAAATGTACTTTTTCCTTCTTACGGATCAATTTGTGAAGCACCTGGGAAATCAAAGTGCTCACTATGCATCTAGATGCATTCCTTGGGGGGTCTAGTTTCCAAAATGAGGTCACTTGTGGGGTAGCTCCAATGTTTAGGTACACATGGGCTCTCCATACGCGACATGGTGTCCGCTAACAATTCCAATAGTTAGCGGACACCATGTCGCGTTTGGAGAGCCCCTGTGTGCCTAAACATTGGAGCTCCCCTACAAGTGACCCCATTTTGGAAACTAGACCCCCCAAGGAACATATCTAGATGCATAGTGAGCACTTTGAACCCCCAGGTGCTTCACAAATTGATCCGTAAATATGAAAAAAGAAAATTTGTGTGAACACAAATGTACTTTTTCCTTCTTACGGATCAATTTGTGAAGCACCTGGGAAATCAAAGTGCTCACTATGCATCTAGATGCATTCCTTGGGGGGTCTAGTTTCCAAAATGAGGTCACTTGTGGGGGAGCTCTAATGTTTAGGTACACATGGGCTCTCCATACGCGACATGGTGTCCGCTAACAATTCCAATAGTTAGCGGACACCATGTCGCGTATGGAGAGCCCCTGTGTGCCTAAACATTGGAGCTCCGCCACAAGTGACCCCATTTTGGAAACTAGACCTCCCAGGGAACGTATCTAGATTGGTTGTGAACATTTTGAACCCCCAGGTGCTTCACAAATTCATCTGTAAAATTGAATAAGTACTTTTTTTCCACAAAAAAATTCTTTTTTTATTTTTACAGATTATTTTGTGAAGCACCGGGGTGTTCAAAATGCTCACCACCCATCTAGCTAAGTTCCCTGGGGGTCTAGTTTCCAAAATGGGGTCACTTGTGGGGGAGCTCCAATGTTTAGGCACACAGGGGCTCTCCAAACGCGACATGGTGTCCGCTAACAATTGGAGCTAATTTTTCAGTCAAATTGTTAGCGGACACCATGTCGCGTTTGGAGAGCCCCTGTGTGCCTAAACATTGGAGCTCCCTCACAAGTGACCCCATTTTGGAAACTAGAGCCCCCAGGGAACTTATCTAGATGTGTGGTGAGCATTTTGAACCCCCAGGTGCTTCACAAATTCATCCGTAAAAATGAAAAAGTACTTTTTTTTCCATAAACTTTTCTTTTTTCATTTTTACAGATTAATTTGTGAAGCACTAGGGTATTCAAAATGCTCACCACCCATCTAGATAAGTTCCCTGGGGGGTCTAGTTTCCAAAATGGGGTCACTTGTGGGGGAGCTCCAATGTTTAGGCACACAGGGGCTCTCCAAACGCGACATGGTGTCCGCTAACAATTTGACTGAAAAATTAGCTCCAATTGTTAGCGGACACCATGTCGCGTTTGGAGAGCCCCTGTGTGCCTAAACATTGGAGCTCCCTCACAAGTGACCCCATTTTGGAAACTAGAGCCCCCAGGGAATTTATCTAGATGGGTGGTGAGCATTTTGAACCCCCAGGTGCTTCACAAATTCATCAGTAAAAATGAAAAAGTACTTTTTTTTCTACAAAAATTTTCTTTTTTCATTTTTACAGATTAATTTGTGAAGCACTGGGGTATTCAAAATGCTCACCACCCATCTAGATAAGTTCCCTGGGGGTCTAGTTTCCAAAATGGGGTCACTTGTGGGGGAGCTCCAATGTTTAGGCACACAGGGGCTCTCCAAATGCAACATGGTGTCCACTAACAATTTGACTGAAAAATCAGCTCAAATTGTTAGAGGACACCATGTCGCGTTTGGAGAGCCCCTGTGTGTCTACACATTGGATCTCCCCCACAAGTGACCCCATTTTGGAAACTAGACCCCCCAGGGAATTTATCTAAATGGGTGGTGAGCATTTTGAACCCCCAGGTGCTTCACAAATTCATCCGTAAAAATGAAAAAGTACTTTTTTTCCAACAAAAATTTTCTTTTAGCCTAAATTTTTTCATTTTCACATGGGGAACAGGATAAAATGGATGCTAAAAATTGTTGGGCAATTTCTCCTGAGTACACAGATACCTCATATGTGGTCATAAACCACTGTTTGGGCACACAGCAGGGCTCAGAAGGGAAGGAGCGCCATTTGACTTTTTGAACGGAAAATTAGCTCCAAAAGTCAAATTGCGCTCCCTCCCTTCTGAGCTCTGCCGTGTGCCCAAACAGTGGTTTATGACCACATATGAGATATCGATGTACTCAGGAGAAATTGCCCAACAATTTTTAGGATCCATTTTATCCTGTTGCCCATGTGAAAATGAAAGAATTGAGGCTAAAAGAACATTTTTGTTGGAAAAATTAAAATTACCATTTTTTCCTTCCACTTTGCTTTAGTTCCCGTGAAGCACCTGAAGGGTTAATAATCTTCTTGAATGTAGTTTTGAGTAGCTTGAGGGGTGCAGTTTTTGTAATGGTGTCACTTTTGGGTATTTTCTGTCATGTAAACCCCTCAAAGGGACTTCAAATGTGATGTGGTCACAAAAAAAAATGGTTTTGTAAATTTTGCTGGAAAAATGAAAAATTGCTGATGAACTTTGAACCCTTATAACGTCCGAACAAAAATTTTTTTTTTTTCCCAAAATTGT
The DNA here is from genome assembly GCA_033576535.1 of Allobates femoralis. Classification (NCBI taxonomy): domain Eukaryota; kingdom Metazoa; phylum Chordata; class Amphibia; order Anura; family Aromobatidae; genus Allobates; species Allobates femoralis. Next base: position 383,096,541 of record JARQOC010000003.1, read on the forward strand.
GCTGATGTAAAGTAGACATGTGGGAAATGTTATTTATTAACTATTTTGTGGCACATACCTCTCTGGTTTAGCAGAATAAAAATTCATAATTTGAAAATTGCAAAATTTTCAAATATTTTGCCAAATTTTTTATTTTTTCACCAATAATCGCAAAAATTATCAACCTAAATTTAATACTAACATGAAGCCCAATATGTCACGAAAAAACAATCTCAGAATCGCTAGGATCCGTTGAAGCGTTCCAGAGATATTACCTCATAAAGGGACACTGGTCAGAATTGACAAAAATGGCCTTGTCATTAAGGTCAAAATAGGCCCGGGGGTGAAGGGGTTAATGAACATTACTGAAATCATTAGTCCCCAACCTTTCTTAGACTAGCTTCACACCATTGTTTTGTGCATAAGGTTCTGTCCAGTTTGAACCTGACAGAATCTGATCCGGTTTTGCCTCCCATGTATCCCTATGGTGCCAGATTGGTCCTATTTGGTCATATGATTTTGTGTTTTCTGTGTCTGATCCGATTTTGTCCATTTTTTCACTGTGCACAAAATCGGAGGCTGCAGCGGTTTTAGGCTCTGGTGGAAAAAAAAATCAGACAAAATCAGACAGTCCCAGATCCGGGGCGATCCGGCACCTATAACATTGAAGTCTATGTGTGCCAAATGAGTGAAAAAAATCAGATTGTTTCCAGGATCCGATTTTTCACACAGAGCATGCTCAGAAATCCTGCCATCTACAGTTCAGCACCATGGACAGCAGTATTTCATGCACAGTCTGTGAATTCAGCACCAAGGACAGGGGCAAAGCACACACAGACATACTTCAGCGCCATGGACAACTGCAGAAAAAAAATGAATCCGATAAAAAATAGGATTCGGAACCATATTTGGCCACATCCTGTCCTGTCCAGGTGGTCCTGCAAAAAACAAGATTCATCTGGACAGACAAAAACCTTGGTGTGAAGCCAACCTTAGGCCCCTTCACATGTCCATACCTCCAGTGGTGTCCTTTTTCACACCTGCTGGAGACACGTTTACACACATACTAATTAACTCCATAACGACGGCCTTACTTCTACAGACGTCAGAAAAAAAGGGTACTTGTGCCTAGCCAACGTCTGTAGATGTAAGCCAGGAATAAGCCCTGGTGCGCCACCTGGTGACCAAAAATCTGAGGTTTTAGCAACCAGAGGTATCTGAGACCCTAGAGATTTTGAATTGGCTGCTTTTTACCGGCACCAGTAATGTGGTGACCGGTAAGCACCGTTTACCGGTCATCACATTACTAAAAATAACTTTCCAGTAAAAAATGCTTTCACTTTAATTCGACATCAAAACACATGTTGGATCTAAGTGAAACATTAACCCCATAGCCCTCCAAGACCCCCAGTATCGGAGATCACCCCCCACCCCAATCCCTTTCCTGGACCATCTCAAAATGGCGGCGCGTGTAAAAACACGCCGCCCCCCCTGCAGCTCCATGCAATCTGACATGTCAAAAGTCAGATCGCATGGGTAACACATCCCCCTGTGCCCCCAACGCTTTCTGCAGCCTCTGACCCCCTCTGCTCCTCCAGCCCCCATCTCCAGCCCCCTCCTAGCTCCTCCAGCCCCGCTCCTCCAGCCCCTTCCTTGCTCCTCCAGCCCCGCTCCTCCAACCCCCTCCTCCGCTCCTCCAGGTTCCCTCCTCCGGTCCTCCTGCCCCGCTCCTCCGCTACCCACAGCCTCCCATCTCCAGCTCCTCCAGCCCCCTCCTATGCTCCTTCAGCTTCCCTCCTCGCTCCTCCAGCCCTGCTCCTCCGCTCCCCACAGCCCTGCTCCTCCGCTCCCACAGCCCCCTCCTCCGCTCCCCCATCCCCTCTCTCTTACCCGCCTTCAGGTTGTAGTTTTATTTCTAATAAAAAATATTTCTTTGTGTTGTGTCTTCTTTACAATTTACTAGAGATTCCTAATGGCCCAGTCTAATATTGGCCAGGCATTATGAATCTTGGGCTTAGTGCCAGCTGCCAAAAAGCTGTCATTAACCCCTTATTACCCAGTCTGCCACCTAATTGCGCTTCTATGAATGCGCCATTTTCTGGGCGGCTGCGGACACCAATTTGCAGCGGGGGGGAAGGGCCCAGAAAGCTTGATCCTCCCCATGCTGAGGATTCCAGTCCCCAGCTGCCTAGTTGTACCTGGCTGGCTGAAAATCATGGCGAAGCCCACGCCGTTTATTTTTTTTTAATTATTGAATGAAATAATTTTTAAAAAAAAGGGCTTCCCTATATTTTTAGTTTCCAGCCAGGTAAAACTAGGCAGATGGGGTTGGTGGCAGTCCGTAGCTGCCTGCTGTACCTGGCTGGACCAAAAATATGGTGAAGCTCCACGTCGTTTAAATTTAATAAAGAAATAATTTTAAAAAAAATGCAGGAGAGGAGACGACCAGGACACAGTACCTCCGGATATTGTGCACATGCCCTAAAAGTGAGAAATTGTTTGAAAAAAGAAAATGTTCAATATGACGACCTATTGTTATCAAATTCTGTGAAGTAGCTGTAGGTTCCAAATGCTCACTATACCCTAGATATAATCCTTGAGGCGTCTAGTTTCCAAAATGGGGTCACTTGTGGGGGAGCTCCAATGTTTAGGCAAACAGAGGCTCTCCATACGCGACATGGTATCCGCTAACAATTGGAGATCATTTTCCATTCAAATTGTTAGCGGAGACCATGTCACATATGGAAAGCCCCTGTGTGCCTAAACATTGGAGCTCCCCACAAGTGACCCCATTTTGGAAACTAGACCCCCCCCAAGGAACTTATCTAGATGCATAGTGAGCACTTTGAACCCCCAGGTGCTTAACAAATTAGTCCGTAAAATGGAAAAAAGAAGATTTTTGTGACAAAAAGTACTTTTTCATTTTTACGGATCAATTTGTGAAACATCCGGAGGATCAAAGTGCTCACTATGCATCTAGATAAGTTCCTTGGGGCACCTAGTTTCCAAAATGGGGTCACTTGTGGGGGAGCTCCAATGCTTAGGCACATGAAGGCTCTCCATACGTGACATGGTGTCCGCTATCAATTGGAATTGTTAGCGGATACCATGTCTTGCATGGAGAGCCCATGTGTGCCTAAACATTGGAGCTCCCCTACAAGTGACCCCATTTTGGAAACTAGACCTCCCCAAGGAACTTATCTAGATGCATAGTGAGCACTTTGAACCCCCAGGTCCTTCAGAAATTGATCTGTAATCATGAAAAAGTATTTTTTTTCACAAAAATGTTTTTTTGGCCTCAATTTTATCATTTTCACATGACAAACAGGATAAAATGCATCCTAAAATTTGTTGGGCAATTTCTCCTGAGTACACCAATACCTCATATGTGATCATAAATCACTGTCTTGACGTTTGGCCGGGCTCGAAAGGGAAGGAGCGCCATTTGACATTTTGAACGGAAAATTAGCTCCAAAAGTCAAATTGCGCTCCTTCCCTTCTGAGCCCTGCCATGCGCCCAAACAGTAGTTTATGACCACATAAGAGGTATGGGTGTACTCAGGAGAAATAGCCCAACAAATTTTAGGATCCATTTTATCCTGTTGCCCATGTGAAAATAAAATAATTGAGGCTAAAAGAACATTTTTGTTGTAAAAATTAAAATGTCAATTTTTTCCTTCCACTTTGCTTTAGTTCCTGTGAAGCACCCGAAGGGTTAATAATCTTCTTGAATGTAGTTTTGAGTAGCTTGAGGGGTGCAGTTTTCGGAATGGTGTCACTTTTTTTTTTTTCTGTCAAATTGGCCCCTCAAAGGGACTTCAAATGTGATGTAGTCACTAAAAAAATGGTTTTGTAAATTTTGCTGGAATAATGAGAAATTGCTGATAAACTTTGAACCCTTACATCTTCCTAACCAAACATTTTTTTTCCAAAATTGTGCTGATGTGAAGTATACATGTGGAAAATTTTATTTATTAACTATTTTGTGTCAGAAAACTCTCTGGTTTAACAGAATAAAAATTAAAAATTTGAAAATTGTGAAATTTTCAAAAATGTTGCCAAATTTTTGATTTTTTCACAAATAAACGCAAAATTTATTGACCTAAATGTACCATTAACATGAAGCCCAATATGTCACGAAAAAACAGTCTCAGAATCGCTAGGATCCGTTGAAGCGTTCCAGAGTTATTATCCCATATGGTATCTTCACATGCCGCAATATCGTGTGGGCGATATGAGGTAATCTAACGTGCGCGTGCACGTTTTTCATGCTCGCTGCAGATCGTCGATGGCGGTATTACATGCCGCAATCTTGCCCTGAAATAAAGGTGATGTGTCGCCCCGGAAATCTCACCCACAGCGGAACCAATCCGGTCGAATTCCCTCACTGCTTCACATGCCGCAATTCCAAAGGCAATGTGGGCGTACATGTTCAGCGGTGCGAGGAGATAGGCGTGCCACAATGGTTTACATCGCGCCCCATACGCACTCATTGGACAACGCAACAGCGTTACGATTTGTCAGCCTGCTCAGGAAGGCCGGCTAATACATTACGCAATTGAAGATGTGTGTGTTGCTGAACGGACAGCTCTTCAAATATGGCGCCCTGTCAACTGTCAGCCAATGGGAACACAGTAGCCAACACCAATCATCGTGGACGGGGCGTAGACTACAGAACAGTTGAGGCACGCCTACGGGAAATCCTAGGCAACGCTGTTTCCATCACTATCGCCCGTTCACACGCCACAACACGGAAATATCGTCTTCATGATTGAGGCTGATTTCAGAGCAGTGGTCAGGAATCAGGCGACAGGCGAGAGTCGAGTTATCGCCTCGAAATTCCCCAATCACACGCCGCAACTGTGAGGCAATTTCACGGCGAATGCTCCAGGGCGACATATCGCCTTTAGGATTGTCGGGCGAGATTGCGGCGTATGAAGGTACCAATAAAGGGACACTGGTCAGAATTACAAAAACGGTCTGGTCATTAAGGTGGAAATTGGCTCCGTCACTGTGGGGTTAAACATAAACACCATAGGGATCTTCACACCTATAGTGTTGGCCAAAAGTATTAACACCCCTGCAATTCTGTCAGATAATACTCAAGTTTCTTCCTGAAAATGATTGCAATCAAAAATTCTTTGGTATTATTATCTTCATTTAATTTGTCTTCAATGAAAAATACACAGAAAGAATTGTCCTAAAGCCAAATTGGATATAATTCCACACCAAACATAAAAAGGGGGTGGACAAAAGAATTGGCACTGTTAGAAAAATCATGTGATGCTTCTCTAATTTGTGTAATTAACAGCACCTGTAACTTACCTGTGGCACCTAACAGGTGTTGGCAATAACTAAATCACACTTGCAGCCAGTTGACATGGATTAAAGTTGACTCAACCTCTGTCCTGTGTCCTGGTGTGTACCACATTGAGCATGGAGAAAAGAAAGAAGACCAAAGAACTGTCTGAGGACTTGAGAAACCAAATTGTGAGGAAGCATGAGCAATCTCAAGGCTACAAGTCCATCTCCAAAGACCTGAATGTTCCTGTGTCTACCGTGCGCAGTGTCATCAAGAAGTTTCAAGCCCATGGCACTGTGGCTAACTTCCCTAGATGTGGACGGAAAAGAAAAATTGACGAGAGATTTCAACGCAAGATTGTGCAGATGGTGGATAAAGAACCTCGACTAATATTCAAACAAGTTCAAGCTGCCCTGCAGTCTGAGGGTACAACAGTGTATCCGTACTGTAGTGTATGCCGTAGTGTATGCCGTACTATCCGTCGGCGTCTGAATGAAAAGGGACTGTATGGTAGGAGACTCAGGAAGACCCCACTTCTTACCCCGGACATCAAAAAGCCAGGCTGGAGTTTGCCAAAACTTAGCTGAGAAAGCCTAAAATGTTTTGGAAGAATGTTCTCTCTTTTTGGGCAAAGGCATCAACATAGAGTTTACAGGCAAAAAAAAGAGGCATTCAAAGAAAAGAAAACGGTCCCTACAGTCAAACATGGCGGAGGTTCCCTTATGTTTTGGAGTTGCTTTGCTGCCTCTGGCACTGGACTGCTTGACCGTGTGCATGGCATTATGAAGTCTGAAGACTACCAACAAATTTTGCAGCATAATGTAGGGCCCAGTGTGAGAAAGCTGGGTCTCCCTCAGAGATCATGGGTCTTCCAGCAGGACAATGACCCAAAACACACTTCAAAAAGCACTAGAAAATGGTTTGAGAGAAAGCACTGGAGACTTCTAACGTGGCCAGCAATGAGTCCAGACCTGAATCCCATAGAACACCTGTGGAGAGATCTAAAAATGGCAGTTTGGGGAAGGCACCCTTCAAATATCAGGGACCTGGAGCAGTTTGCCAAAGAAGAATTTGTTTCAAACAAAATAACCCCAAGTTTAATAGCCTGTCTTGGTATTGCAGACCCCTCAGTCCTCTAATAACCTTGGTCGCTCTTCTCTGCACCTGCTCTAGTTCAGCTATGTCTTTCCTATACACCGGAGATCACAATTGTACACAATATTCTAAGTGTGGTCACACTAGTGACTTATATAAAGGTAAAATTATGTTCTAATTAGCATGTATGCCTCTTTTAATGCATTCAATTATTTTATTTGTCTTTGCAGCAGCTGCCTGACACTGGACACTAAATGTGAATTTCTCATCTACCCATACACCCAGGTCTTTTTCAGTGATAGTTTTGCCCAGTGTTTTACAATTAAGCACATAATCATACATTTTATTTCCTCTGCTCAAGTGCATGACCTTACATTTATCCTCATTAAAGCTCATTTGCCATTTATCAGACCAAGCTTCTAGTTTACATAAATCCTCCTGTAATATAAAATTGTCCTTCTCCGTATTGATTACCCTGCAGAGTTTAGTGTCATCTGCAAATATTGAGATTCTACTCTGTATGCCTACTAGAAGGTCATTAATAAATATGTTCAAACGATGCATGCCCAATACTGACCCCTGTGGTACCCCACTGCTAACTGTGACCCATTCTGAGTGTGTTCCATTAATAACCACCCTTTGTTTCCTATCACTGAGCCAGTTCTTAACCCACCCCAAATATTTTCCCCTATCACCATTGCTCTCATTTTATGTATCAACCTTTTGTGTGGCACCATATCAAAAGCTTTTGGAAACTCCATATACACTAGATTCCACTGCATTTCTTTGATCCAGTCCAGAACGTACCTCTTCAGAGAAGTTTAGCAGATTACTTTGACAGGAACAGTCCCTCGTAAACCCATATTGATATTGGGTCATGAGGTTATTTTTCTTCAGATACTCCAGTATTGCATCTCTTAGAAAACCCTCTAGGATTTTACCCTCAGAAGAGGTTAAGCTTACTGGCCTATAATTTCCAAGTTCAGTTTTTGTCCCCTTTTTGAATATTGGCACCACATTTGCTATACGCCAGTCCTGTGGTGCAGACCCTGTTATTAGGAATCTTTAAAGATTAAAAATAATGGTCTATCTATGATGGTACTTAATTCCTGCAGTACTCTGGGGTGTATACCGTCCGGGCCCGGAGATTTGTCAACTTTTGTGATTTTTAGATGGTGCCGTACTTCCTGCTGGGTTAAGCACTTTACATTTAATGGAGAGGTTTTGTTATCACTGATTATGTTGTCTGTCATGGGATATTCTTGTTTAACTACTGTTGAAAAAAAGTCATTTAGCATATTGGCTTTTTCCTGATCCTCATCCACCATTTCACCCAGACTATTTTTAAGGGGGCCAACACAATCATTTTTTAGTTTCTTACAATTTATGTAGCTAAATAATATTTTGGGATTTTTTTTCCTTTCTCTGGCAATGGCCATGTTCACACACATGCGTTTTTTTGACCATCTCTGCGTTTTTGGGCTGTTAAAAAAAACGCAGGTGCGTTAACGCAGGGTACATTTGAGTGTAGCTGCGTTTTTCAGCTCCATTTGCGTTTTTTACCCCTAGTCCAAAAAACGCTGCATGCAGCGTTTTTGGGTGCTGTAAAAAAACGCATGTGCGTTTTTCCCAAAACGCATGCGTTTTTTTAACATGGGACCCTATGGGAAACGCATGCAAAAACGCATGGTACATTAGTACCTTTTAGTGCCATTCAAAAACGCATGCGTTTCCCATAGGGGCTCATGTTAAAAAAACGCACATGCGTTTTTTTAACATGGGGGCCCTATGGGAAACACATGCGTTTTTAAAAGGCACATTTATGCACCCTGGGTTAACGCTTGCGTTTTTGCCTGCGTTTTTGGTGAAAAAATGACTAAGTCCAAAAACGTGGCAAATCCTTTCAGACACACAAGGGACATTTTTAGCACTCTTAAAAAAACGCAAGTGCTTTTAAGAGTGCTAAAAAAAACGCAAATTGTGTGTGAACATAGCCAATGAGTCTCTCTCTTTCTATCTTTGCTGCATTGATTTGCTTTTTACAGATGTTATTTAATTTCTGTATTTATTTAATGCCTCATCACTACCTACTTGCTTTAATTCCCTAAATGCTTTTTTTTTGTCTCTTATTCAGAAGTTGGTCACAGATATCTGTGTGTGTAAAGTGGCCTTTACAGTATTTTGCCCATTCACTTTAATTTGGTCAGGTAGAATCTTGTTGCTTCATGTTTTTTCCTGAAATCATTAAAGAGAATGGGCAAAAAAAAATGAATCCTGTAAAGGCCACTTCACACACACAGATATCGGAGTCCAATATCTGAACAGATCTCTGGTTGCAGTGAAATCATGGATACATTGCTCCATTTTGTGGCTGTGTACAACATTGGACTCAGATATCTGTGTGTGTGAAGTGGCCTTAAGAATCAGGTTTTTTCCTGATCTTCCAAATCAGGAAAAAAACGCAAGTGTGAAAGGCCCCTTAGGTGGCCGTCACATGCTACGATATATGGATAGATATCGCTTGAACGTGCCTGATTAGGCATCGCTCCGGCGATGTCTATGCGTGTGACAGCACGACACGACCAACGAGAAATGATCAGATCGTTATATCCAGATATGAGATCCGGACCTCATATCACACGATGTCGGCTCAGTGGATAAGCACAATCGACGTGTCTAAATGAACGATATCGTTTAGAAGCTGTGAATTGAGCAATTGCGAAATCTAGCACGTAGGCGTGCCGGGTATTCATCTGTGTCTCGCCTCCTCAGTTGTGATTTGTTAACCCTCAGGCGTTCCGATTGGTTGGCGCCACATCAGCTATCATTGGTGGAAGCTCCTGCATTACCATTGGTTCTTTCTTCACACGGCGCCATTTTGGATGAGCTGTCACTTCAGCACTACACATAGGCGCCATCTGCACGATCATTCATTGTGATTTCCAAATTACGGGCCCACACAAGTGCTCCAAGTTTAGTGCGGTATGAGCCCAAGACAGTGTGCACATTCTCCTACACTAAAAAAATATTGCTGTACGCAGCGCACAAGGTTGCGTTACGCAACGCCCCTGGGTTGTTGTCCAGTAGGTGCCGCAGAAGTATTTATTGTCGTGTCACGGCGTGTACGGCGACTTTGAATGTTGCTCCGCCACGCAAGCGGCCGTATTGACGTCATGACGTTGGTTTCAGTTTCATTCTGCCTGCAAGGTGCTAGCCCCTCCCCTGCACATCGCAGCATAGTCATGGCCGCCACACACCGCGCTCCAACGTGGGGGATGGCAGAGCTTTTGATCTTGATAGATCTGTGTGACCGCTATGACTATTGGGGCCACCATCACCACCGGCACCCCAGGCTGCACAACCGCATCACGGTACTCAAGATCCAGCGATCCCTGCTCCACAAACTGGGGGTGGAGAGGGAGCATAAACAAATACAGAAGAAGATCGCGGATCTTAAATTCAAGTGCCCGGGCTGCATTGTGGAGATCCTTGCCAGGATTGCCATGATGCGTGGTGAGTAATTGTTTGCCCCAAACACACACCTGCACATGTACATGTAACAAACTACACAGCAATGTATACAAACATATTAGAAGGAGAGTGTGGTCCCCGGCCTGTCCCCGCCCATGTGGTTGCATATATTCTGCAAAATTTGGAGGCAGGCCCTACACTTTGGCCTGGTCGTCCAACCTCCAACTACCAAAAAAAAAAAACAAGTTTAAACATTACCTAAACTGAGAGACACTCTTCAGTCTGCATCTTTACATGTATTCAATGCCGGTCACAGGCAGCATGTCAAGGGGACGGACTGTGGAGTACAGGTGACATATAGTACAGGTGACTGGACACTCCCTCCCCTTGCCATGCTGCATGAAACCTGCCTCCAAAAAAAATAACATTTGCAGACTGATGATTGACGCTCATTTTTTAAAGGACCAATCACCAATGAATGGTAATCACCCTACATTTCTCAACTGTGTATTGACGCACCATGTGGATGTGACAAGAATGTGCATTGCCTGGTGTTTCACACCCAAACAGGAATATGGCCAAACCAGTCATGTGCAGCACAAATGGTGAGGCCTGACTCTGGCGTAACCTCACTATTTGTGCCTAACCTGACTCCACATTGTCAATGTGTTTTGGAGACATATTGACCATCTTAAACACACACATAACACACTGCCCCACAGATGTTGCACTGTACAGAGGGGACAAGATAGACACACCATGATGTTTGCACTAAAATAACAATAGTACGTGAACAAGAGATCTATGCAGCCATGGGCCAAACACCAGCAGCTTCTGGGCCTACAGAAAATACAACACACATACATTGACCATGTGTTGTGGTGTCTGTGGCCACAAGCAAACATATCTTGCCAGTGTAGTGGACCTCCTGTCAGTAAACATGCTGTGTCCTACCCACAGTACATGCATCCTACTTGAGTATATGCATCCAACATGACCTTGAACCATATTTGTTAATGGTGGAAATACAATAGGCACACAATCAAAATGTTACAGAACAATGTGTTTAACATTTCTCCTAAAAGCTCTGTGATTGTGCTTCCAAATACAGTTGGGGAGGATTCATCCTCGGAAGATGGGCACCATGCCCCACCCGCAGGTGGGCCAGCAATGTCACTGCCACATCGGGCTGCAGGGACATCGTCGCCACCTATGATTCCCGGGCCTGACGAAGAGGAGCTGCCATCAGCTGCAGGGGCTGAGGACCGAGAGGAGTGGTCAGCACAGCCATGGACGGAGGAATCTGGTGATGAGTCATCCCAGCCATGGATGGAGGAGGATGATGACCTCCCCTCCCCACCATCGCCATAGGAGACCGAGGACCTTCCTGAACCTGCTGGGCTGGATGATAAGTCCCCCTCTAGCCCAGGCCCCCTGTTGCCACCAAGCCACGTCATGTGGCCACAGAGCCCCAGCCCGGTAGTGACCCCACCTGCCACTGTTTCCAGCTCTGTTGCCAGCCCAGGGGTGGCCATGTCCCCAGAGCCGGAGGAGGACGAGGTGCCCTCCACACCAGGGCCTGAGGAGGATGAGAGGCTAGAGGCGGATATGGAGCCTGAATTGGGTGACTATGGTGGTAAGTGTGTATTTGTGGGGCATACGCCCTGCAATACTGGAATTAGTGTTGTGGTCATCTTCCCGCATTATTGTGTCTGTTTTTTAAAAATTTTATTTGTTTCTACTGTTTGTGCAGATGGGGAACGTGCTGGGGCTGCCGGGTGGAGTCTGAGTGCCTCACCATCACCCCCTGATAGTGGTGACGAGGCCGAGCATGAGGGTAAGGAGCATAGTTTATTGTGAACTTCCTAAACCTCCACATGGACTGTTTTTTGATAAATGTGTTTTTCATCCCAAAACAGGTGTCCCTACTCTGGAGGACGTTATACGGGCCCACAATGATGTGTCCAGACGGCTCCACTGGGCACACCAACGTGGGCTCCAAGAGCTGGCCTGTTTGGGGGAGATGCTGGCTGCCCTCCAGCGAGGACATGGTGGGCTCCCATGATCGGGAGTAAATGACTAGCCGAAATGGTCCAACCGGACCTGAAGGACTGTTGTCCATGTTGGACACAAAAACTTGTGTTTTGCCATGTTGGCATTGTTTGTTTTTTGCCCCCGTTGGGCTCTTTTCTTATAGTGTCCGACATTGGGACCGTAAGGAGTGTGTTGGGGCTACCACGTTGGCCTCTTTTCTTATAGTGTCCCACATTGGGACCGTAAGGAGTGTGTTGGGGCTACCACGTTGGCCTCTTTTCTTATAGTGTCCCACATTTGGACCGTAAGGAGTGTGTTGGGGCTACCACGTTGGCCTCTTTTCTTATAGTGTCCCACATTGGGACCATAAGGAGTGTGTTGGGCCAACCACGTTGGCCTCTTTTCTTATAGTGTCCCACATTGGGACCTTTGGAAGTGTGTAGGGGGAATTCCTACACTAACACAGCAAGGTGTAGTTTGTGGGCACGGTGTGCCACATTTTGTTTAAAATTTAAAATGTCAAACAAAATCATTCAGTGTTTTACTACCGTAGATGTCACCACACATATATTATTGGATTTAGTAAAGGTTGAGGGTAGACTTTAAGTCCATCGAGGTCAACACATAGCCTTAACATGTTGATCCCGAGGAAGGGAACCAAAACCCATGTCCCAACAGTAGCTCCACATTGTGACCATGCATTATGTCCACAAAGCAAACACACATCCATTGTGGATTTGTTTGTTTTGAGTCTGGAAATGGCCTAACCCCATCACCAACAATGGATGTTCACTACGTTGATATATAACTGCTGGCCACTACACCCACAAAAAGCCCTTAAAAGGTGGTCACAAAATAGAATGATGTTAAGGCCACCTCGGAGTGAATTTTGTTGAACCTCAAATTAGTGAAGGCTACTGCTCAAGAACCAACATTTAAGTATTATGCCCCTCTACATATGATGGTAGTATGACCAACATCATCTTGCATATCTGCTGAAGGGCCAACAATGATGGCTTCTTAAATAAACAGAATGATACAATCATGGCCAACATGTGCTCCTAGTGTGTCATAATCATTTTATTTTGCCAACCAAAAAATCAGGACATCCGTCCATTAAGAACCCAAATGAATGTTTCAATATACAAAAAAGTAAAGTCAACAAACATCTTAAAAAATCACAAAACAAAAAAGGCACACTTTGGTGTAGGCAAAACACAAAGAAAAAAAAAAACTATAAATCATTGTATTGTGGCTCATCAATGTATTCTTCATCTGGGTTGATGCTGGGCTCGGGCCCTAGCTCTGCCAAATATCCACCCCTGGATCGATGTGTGGGGTAATGATGTCGGCCAGATCTCCGCACAGGGGATGAACGTGCATGTACGTAATGATGTTCTCTGTAATGTAGGTTGGGGGGTGGCCGTTCAATGGCAGCTCTGAAAAAGGATATGGCAGTCAGGTTCCCCGCCCGGGCTTCATCCATTACTTGGAGCATCACCCTCTCCACATGAATCCTCTGGTCCGGGTCCATGGATGGGAGCCTTTCTTGGACCAGGCTGGCAAAGGCACACTGTGGTTCACGAACTTGCTGTTGGAGAACCTGTTGCGCAAGACTCAGCATTTGGTTCGGGTTTGGTGCAGGTCTGTTCCTTTGCCTAACATGTAAGCGCGATGGAGGCTGAGAGTTTTGGCTCGCCGATGGGCCGGCCTCCTCCACATTAGAAACATTGGATGGTGTGTCCTGTTGGTTAATTGGGGACCCAGTTGAGGTGCCTTCAAGCGGATCCTACATGTGGTAATGCATAACAGGTCAGGCAACATAGCATTTAAGTTAAGAATACATTTTTAAAAGTTTTAAGAAAGGTACATGTATGTCACCACAGCACACTGTAACAGATGTCATGACATCATGTCCTGACAGGGCGTTAATGTTTGGGACAATAACACAAAACAGACTCGTTGTGTGGGAAATGATTGATGGATACAATGTAACTTGTTCAAACCAGACTCCAGAAAGTTATGATGCCATTCTGTGTGTAATGTATTGAAACCAATTAAAAAAAAAAGGAGATAAAATCCGTACAATATGTGTCTTGTGTGAGAAGTGTGCCTTAGGATTTGCATAGGTCACAGACTTACATGTTGTTGGTCACCTGCAACTTCAGCATTTCACTGTGGCGGCTGGCTGAAGCTGTCACTCTCCAACATGGCTCTGGGTTCTTGCTGTTCGAGAGTGAACATTAGAAGCTTGTAGTACCAGAGTGTTGGCACAGACATCATCCCTTGCCATTCCCGATCGGCGAGAATTATTCACCTTCTCGTATTCCTTTTTAAATACTGTGCGCAAGGATTGAATTTTGCGCTTCACAAACTCCACATCATGCTGTTGGCCAGGCATATATTGCTCGCACACAGCCACGAGTTGCTGATAGGCCACCTGTTTGAGGGCCCGGTTTGTGTATGCAGCACATCTTGTTTGCCACAAACATGGGTTGGCCCTGTAAACCTCAATGAAAGACCTTACAAAGTCACGATCCGTTCTCGGCATCTGCAAAACACAAACAGTACAATTCACTACACCTCAGAGGGGACCATGGAAAAAAACATTGTCAGATCCAGAGGATGGCAAGTCAGCCAAAATGAGCCACGACAAATTATGATGTGCAAAATCACTACACCAGCATTGGTTAAGGCCACGTTACACACACTCATAATTGTGCAGATATTACTCATAGATCTCTGGTTGCAGTGAAATCATGGACACATTGTTCCATTGTAAACAGTCACAAAATGGAGCAATGTGTCCATTGATTTCAATGCAACCACAGATCTGTGACCAATATATGTGTGTGTAACGTGGCCTTAATACTTATGTGCCCTAGCCATGGATGTGTGCTTGTGTGACAGTGACAATCTGAATGTGTGTCATCACTCCAATAGAAACAAGATTTAGATGTGGGTGCGTCATCTGATATGAACATACCTTGGCTTCAGAAGACACAGTGTCCTATGGAAACTTGATGCAGCAGCTCTGTAATCAAATCCACAAGTGGGATGGTACGCAGGGAGGCCAAACATGTGTTCATACACTCTATTTATGCTAAATGAAGCACAAGCCATGTGATGCTCCCAGGTGCGATGTGCAAATTGCATCGCAGGTGGCGCACCTGTTGGAGGACGTCACATCGTGTTTGGGTGTGGTACAACGCTGGAGCCACGCCTTTTGGAGAACGCTACATCGTGTTTGGGTGTGGTACAACGCTGGAGCCACGCCTCTTGGGGAACGCTACATCGTGTTTGGGTGTGGTACAACGCTGGAGCCACGCCTCTTGGGCAACGTTGCTGCATTGTGATTGGGTGTGGTAAATATATAGCGACGGGACGTCGGCATAGACATGTGCTTGCTGCAGAGTCGCCAGCAGTATGTATTGAGTTCGCATTTAATATATTTGCGCTGGGGACACTGCTGCGTTGTGAAAATGCTTGCATTAGGATGTCATCACTAGAGTCCACCCATATGAGGTAGATGCTATCTTTCAAAATGTATTTGTGTTTATTTGTGTAGGTTACTTTGCTAAAGATAGCATCCCAGTATTGGCAGAACGATCACGTAAATCTTTGTTGGTTTTCCATTGACATTTGAGTGGCACCCATCTCAGCAAACAGTGCATGTGAGTTTATCTTTGTGTGTAGTGTTCTTTGCTTTACCCCATACACATAGTCCTCCATGTGTGTGATGTATTTGGCAGTAGCCTCAATGGTGTAGAAAGTGAGATGTGGGTTTTGAGCTAGATGGGTAACTACCTTTTCTTTGTTTTTTTTTTGGTCCCGGAGCATTTGGCCATGTAAAACATCTTGAAGTACTGGACGCCAACATTACTAAAGATTTTTTTTTTTGGGGGGACATTATTTACACATATGTGTTTTGCCCCAGTACAGATTAGGGCAATGTAATGTTCAGTATTGGTCACTTGCCATATCTAATTTTTCACCAAAACACTTTTGCCTTGGTCATCATGCGTTTTTTCATTTGCCGTCTAACAGCATGAATCCTGGTGAACGTGCCGGGGTGGGGGCTGCTTTTCTTGTGGAGGCTGCACGGCTGGAGGAGGAGAGGCAGGAGAGCCGCAGGAGGAGACCACGACGCCTGTGGACGAGGGAATGGCTTCAGCAGCGCAATGAACATTCCCACATTCGGCTTGTGCGCCAACTGCGCAGAGACTTTCCGCGGGACTTTCAAAATTATCTGAGGATGTCAGAGGAGTCCTTTCAATTCCTGCTGGATGCAGTTACCCCGCTCATTGCACAGAATGACACAGTAATGTGTCCAGCAGTCCCTGCGGAGAAGAGTTTGGCCACGACACTGCACTTTCTCACCACAGGTCGCAGCATGCAGGACATTGAATACTCCTCAGCTGTGTCGCGTCCACTCCTTAGCCAACTGATCCCTGAGACCTGTGAGGCTATAGTGCGCTGTCTGGCTCCCACATATATGCGCTTGCCCCAAAACCCAGACGAATGGCTGGCCACTGCCGCAGAATTCAGCCATAAGTGGCAATATCCAAACTGTGGGGGTGCCATAGATGGCAAACATATTAGAATCAGCCAACCACACAACAGTGGATCCTACTTCTTCAACTATAAAGGCTATTTTAGCATTGTATTGTTGGCAGTGGTGAACGCCAACTATGAGTTTATGTATGCGTCAGTGGGTACAAATGGCCGAGTGTCCGATGGCGGGGTTTTTGACCAATCATCATTTGGCAAAAGCTGAAAAATGGCCGCCTAAATTTGCCGACAAATAATGTCACCTGTGAAAACCTCAACTTTGTATTCCTGGCGGATGAGGCGTTCCCACTCCATCCCAATTTGCTAAAACCGTATCCCCAGAGGCATCTTACTCCACCACAAAGAATTTATAACTATCGCCTTTCCCGAGCCCGACGAGTGGTGGAGAATGCTTTTGGGATTATGGCTAGCCGATTCAGGATCTTCCACACGGCCATCAACATGAAACTTGATTCTATAGACATAGTTGTCTTGGCCTGTTGTGTGCTGCACAATTTTCTCCGACGCCACGATCACCAGTCCTACACCCCACCAAACTATGTGGACTCCATTGACTCCACCAATGGCGAGGTGGTGTTGGGGGGCTGGCGTGCTGATGCGCCACACGTGGCAGGACTACAGCCATTAGGCCGTGGAAGCAGGCGGCAGGAGGCACAGGAGATTAGGGACCGGTACTGCGAGTACTTTAATGGTCCAGGGGCTGTGAGCTGGCAACAGAACATAGTGTAGTTACCACTGTGACATCTGTAATTGGTCTGTTGACAGTTCTGATGTGTCCTGTAGCTCAGGTTTGTAGCCAGGACATGTGTCCTTGTCTAATTTGACAGAGGTTTTTAAGTTTAATTTTTTTTAATACTTCTCAATATGTTGTAAGGGGGCGATGGCTTGCCTAATTGATGGGAGGTATGTGTCGCAGACATACCTGTTGTCTGTGACATAAGTTGGAGCATTTTACTTTTATTAGTGCATGAGAGTGTATTTTTTCCAACGCATATGCGTTTTGCATGCGGTTTCAGTAAAAACAGTGAGGCCACAAATACTGTCCACCACAAAGTGCTCCACAGGTTTGCTCCTACCCTGATAGTGCCAACGGGTGACACAGGTTACCATCTGTAAGCCACCTTCACTAATTTACACGCCGCTAACTCAAGGGAAGATGGGCGTACCAGGGGCAGCAGGGACAATGCATATGCGTGGCACAGTCCCTTACGGGGCGCGCAAACGACAACCATTGACCAACTCAATAGTGTTCAGATTGTGCATGGCGCACAAGGCGGATGGCGGAGACATGACGTAGTATGGCTGGAATTGTGACATGGAATAATTGTGACATGGTGGAGTGTGTGCAGTTAGGGGATGCTTATGCGTCACACAGGATCATTTAACGTAAAAAGTAAATTTGCTCAGGCACTTTCCGGTTTCTAACTTTCGGTAGTGGTGTGTAAATTTTCCATATATCACTCTGTATGTGCACATCTGGACTGATATAATATATGCATCACAGGACACAAGGAAACACATAGTGTCCTATTTGCAGGCACCTCTGACCAATGGGAACGCAGTAGTAGCCACCAATAATGGAGAGAGGGGCGCGGATTAAATGCCATGTAGCACGCCTATGTGCTCAAATTGACCAACAGGCACGCCCACATTTACCACCGAGTCGTTAACGAGGCTTGTGTGTGACTGCGTTATAACGATGTGTACACACGATATCTAGGTCGTCCACGCGACCGCGGAATCGAGGCATCGTTGAGTTGATTTAGCAATGTCTGTGAGTGTAACGTGCAGGCGATCGATTTTACACATCGTACGGACGATGCGCAAATATTGATATCGTTGCCGACATCGTTATGTATATCGTAGCGTGTGACGCCCGCCTTAGACAGATTCCCCTATTTTAATCGATCCTCTTTTTTTTTTTTATCACAGTAGATGTTTGTTTGAGTTTGTGATATATTGCACTAGCATTTTTTCTTGTTATATCAATCTTATAGCACTATGTATAGTTTACCATTTGTTTTTTTGGGTATTAACCCCTTACCGACACAGGACGTTGTACAACGTCCTGGGTTTCTGGTCGTTCTCGACACAGGACATTTTACAACGTCCTGGTGTGTTTGCACTCCTGCAGCTTGAGTGAGGGTCTCACTGACCTGTCACTCAAGCTGCAGGTACATGGGGACTTGCAGCACACCCCAGGGGGGTCGTTTTTGCCCCCCAGGCTACAGCTGCGGTAATTGGCGGTTGAAAATGAAACTGCAAATTACCGCGGCTGTACTGACTGCGGTCTGCCCCTGCCTCGATCCTCCTGCTCCCTGGCTCATTTCCTCCCTGTCTTCTCCTATAAACCAGGCGAGGTTTATAGGAGAAGCAGGGGGGCTCATCTGCCCAGTCCCCCAATCACCTGAGCAGTGATCACCTCCCCCTGTCGCCTCCCTCAAACCGCCAGAGCGGTAATCACCGCTCCGGGGATCAGCTCCCGCCAGCCGCCTCCCGCCCACCCACGGAGCGGTAACCACTCCGGGGATCAGCTCCCCCTGTCACCTCCCGCCCACCGCCGGAGCAGTAACCGCTCTGGGGATCAGCTCCCGCCCACTGCCGGAGCGGTGATCACCTCCTCTCTGTGATCACCGCTCCGGGAATCACATCCCCCTGTCCTCCCGCCGCCTGCCGGAGCGGTGATCACCTCCTCCCTGTGATCACCGCTCCTGGGATCACCTGCTGCTGCCTGCTGCCACCGCCTCCGGCCCCTTCTGGTCGTCTTCTGGTCCCGACCCCTCCTGGGAACATCTGGTGAGTCCCCCTGCCTGTGGGATGCCTTTACTGCAGCCTGATCCACCTGCAGGGGGGATCGACTGCAGTCAAGGGATCTGACAGTGATCCACATAGACCCGGGCTGCCAGATCGCTGCTCTGCAGTCTGATCCTCCTGCATGGGGATCGAGCTGCAGAAAGCGATCTCGCAGCCCCCGCGCTGCACTCGGGCTGCCAGATCGCTGCTCTGCAGTCTGATCCTCCTGCATGGGGATCGAGCTGCAGAAAGCGATCTCGCAGCCCCGGTGCTGCACCCGGCAACTGGAAGACCCTGGGTACAGCGTCAGAATATGGCGCTTCAATGAATGCGCCATTTTCTGGGGTGGCTGCGGGCTGCAATTCGCAGCATGGCTGGCCCAGAACACTTTGGCCTTTCCATGCTGAGGATTCCAGCCCCCAGCTGCCTAGTTGTACCTGGCTGGACCAAAATATGGTGGAGCCCCACGTCATTTTTTTTTTCTAGAATCAGTAAAAAAAAAAAAAGAAATTTGCTGTATTTTTGGTTGCAGCCAGGTACGAGGCAGCTGGGGGTTGCTGGCAGTCTGTAGCTGCCAAGTTGTACCTGGCGGGACCAAAAATATGGCGGAGCCCAACGTCATTTTTTTTTTCTAGAATTAGTTCTAGAAATAAAGAGTACTTTTTTTTTTCACAAACATTTTCTTTTTTCATTTTTACAGATCAATTTGTGAAGCACCTGGGGCTTCAAAATGCTCACTATGCATTTAGATATATTCCTTGGGGGGTCTAGTTTCCAAAATGGGGTCACTGGTGGGGGAGCTCCAATGTTTAGGCACACAGGGGCTCTTTATATGCGACATGGTGTCCACTAATAATTCCAATTGTTAGCTGACACCATGTTGCGTATGGAGAGCCCCTGTGTGCCTAAACATTGGAGCTTCCCCACAAGTGACCCCATTTTGGAAACTAGACCCCCCAGGGAACTTAATTAACAGCCTTCATTAGAAATGCATATTAATACTCCTTTATTAGGAGACACATCTATAACATGGACAAGACTAGTCGCGCCTTAGGCACAAATGAAAATCAATATATACAACGACCATATGTCTTATGCAAAACCTTCAACATTTTATTAATAAAATCCAATTGATATAGAGGGACAAACACAACAGAAAAAGCAGTACAAGGTCGGTGGGCAGAAACCAAAACCTGAGGCAATAGTGTAACCAATATACAGAGTACTGGCAGGTAACCAAAAATGTATACATTATACAGGGTTATGGCATGTAAACACATGAAATATGTCTTGTATATAATCCCATACATAGATTGATACCATATCCTCACATACATTTATATAGGGTATGGTTAAAACATGTATACAGCATAAATGGCAGTTACCTCAATATTATAGTGCAGGATCAGCACACAAAGAGCCACCTGCACATCTAGATTGAACCTAAATTCACTGCTGCCTATATGCATCTAGTATCCTGCGTAGCCATTATAAAGTGAATATAGTGCAAATTACCACATATGTTATGGCGCTGCCGACCCCTACGGCTGTTTCAGCTTCCTTCGTCAGGGGACACCTTGCTGAGTCTTAGGGGGGTTTAAAAAGGCTGGCCAGCCAGTGTAAATAAGGTGCAGGTGTGCACCCATGTGTATAACGCCGTCCGAGAGCGGAGAACCAGGGGGCGGAGCCATCGCGTCAGCTCAGGCCGGGTCATGTGACTAATCACATGATCAGGAACCACCAATGATCGGCGGGACCGCCCTCCGACGTCACCGCTGTCATAGTGACGGCAGGGAAGTCTAGATATACTAATACAGGAAGGGAAATGAATGTAATAAGGCACTTTCTCTACTCAAACTGAATCAAAACCTAGCGACCCACCTCCAAGAACATTATATTATGACATAGTAGCATTGCAAGACATTTTTCTTACACAAATTATGAACATAGAAAATAAAATCATAGTGAGTAACAAATATCCACATATGAAGCATTTCAGTGTGTTGGTTGAAGCAATGATCCAGCTGCAGAATGATATTCTGAATGATAAGTCCTCCTCCATGTGGTTGAAAAAGTAACAACAACACCGGCATAGCCACCTAAATTAAAATAATTAGAACATGCCTGATTAAAAGTGCAAGCAGAACATACAGCCCAGCATCTATGCAGATCACAAGTATGGAGCGAAACTGATGTTCTCATTTAATCCCGCGGGCTGCAAGGTCCCAAGTGTCCATATCCATCTGGTTTCCATTCTAGCTAGCTTCCGTGCCACTGAACCACCACGGATACCTAGCTCGATCGCATCCACCCCTCTGACTCTCAGGAGGTCCCCACGAGACTGATAACACTCCCTAAAGTGTCTCAGTAGAGTCTTGAGGCTGGATATATCCTCACAGTCACTCGCTGCATTTATAGCCAAAACATGTTCTCTAACTCTTAGTTTCAGAGCTCGTGTAGTGAGGCCAATATAAATCTTAGAACAGGGGCACGTAGCATGATAGATAACGGCCGTGGTATTACAATTAATGTTCTTCCTGAGCTCATAAGTTCTAGATCCTGAAGCATTCGTAAATGTATCTGTTCTAACAATATTGGGGCATGCGACACATTTTCCACAGGGGGAACATCCAATCCATCTGGGAAAAGTGTAAAGGAATGTCTTTTTTTCACTACCTCTGTAGTGGCTCGGCACGAGGTGGTCACATAAATTTCTTGATCTCCTGATTGCCAACCTAGGGCGATCAGGCAGAATTTTCGATCGTGTGGCATCAGTTAATAGGATAGGCCAAGCCTTATCCAGACAACTACGCATGGATTGGAATTGTCCATTATACGTAGTGATAAAACGAACGTGACCATCTCGTGCACGTCTACGTCCACCATAGAGCAGTTCATTCCTTGAGACATGTTTGGTCCTGGTTTGAGCATATTTTACTGAACGACGGCTATAGCCGCATTCATAAAAGTTGTTTTTAAGTTCTTCAGCTCGTGAGTTGTAATTAGTCTCTGAAGAGCAGATCCTCCTGAGACGTAGGAACTGCCCTACAGGAATAGAACAAATCATGTATGGGAGATGGGATGAAGTGGTATGGAGCAAAGCATTAGATGATGATGGCTTTCTATAGATGTCTGTCTGCAGAGAACCATCGTCATCCCTCCTCACGGAGACATCCAAGAATTCAACCCTATGTTTATTACACTTATATGTAATCCTGATATTGATCAGTTGAATGTTAATGATCTTAATAAGTGAATGTAGTTCAAATTCTGATCCCTGTCAGATTAAAAAAAATGTTGTCGATGTACCGCACCCATAAAGGGATGCGGTCCATCTGCAACATATGATCTGACAGGAAAAGGTCTCTCTCCCACAGCCCCAGGAACAAATTAGCGTACGAGGGCGCGAAGGATGCCCCCATCGCTGTGCCCTGGAGCTGTAGGTAGAAAGACCCATTGAAAACAAAAAAATTATGAGTTAGGGTGAACTCCAAAAGCTCCATGAGGAGGGACACGATGTCCCCAGGCAGAGTCGACATGTCCAGAAAGTATTTTGTGACTCTAAGGCCATCTTTTTTTAAAACATTCAGTTTTTATTGTTTTTTAAAGCAAAAAAGTAACATACAGAAAACAATCGTTTCTACACCATGACATTGTCAAATTTATAATAAACAGAATAAATGAATGAAAGAATAAAAGAGTGGAAGGGAATAGGTGAGGGGGGAAGGAAGGGAAGAGAGGATTATATTCGCTATACAGTGCTAATTATTTTTGCGGTTAAGATCGATGTATAAGTTTGATTCTAAAATATGAGATTGTGTAATATAGGGTCCCGCTACTGGGACACAAGTGTATATTGTGACGAGATCCATGGGTCCCACCAATTTATTTTTTTTGTTTTGACTTTATTATCAGCGTTAGTATAGTTTCATGTTGCATATGCAGATTAATGAGAGAGATGAGGTCGTCCTTTGTTGGGGCGGACCTATCCTTCCAATGTCTTGCCACGCACATCCTGGCAGCTATTAGTATATTAGTGATAATAGGTTTGAGAAGTGAAGGGAATTCTCCTAAGTCTATGCCTAGTAGGGCCAAAGGGGCGTCTAGAGTTATGGGCAAACCTGTGACCTCCTTCAAAATTTGTTCTGTTATCTTCCAGAAGTGCCGCACACTAGGGCAGTGCCACCACATATGCTCCATTGTGCCCTCCTGAGAGCAACCTTTCCAGCACTCCTTAGATTTGGATGGATGAAATTTGTGTATTTTTAAGGGGGTTAAGTACCAATTTAATTGTAATTTTTTGGCCTGTTCCAGGTGATTTAAACAGGACGAGTATTTAGCGGTATGTGAGGTAGCCGCATGCCATGTCTCTAAGGAAGATGTGAAAGCAAGTCTCCGCTCCCAAGTTTCCATAAATGGAAGTTTAGTGTCCCCAGATGAGGAGATGAGGGCCTGATAGAATATGGAGACACCATGTTGATTGCAAGATGACTTAAAGTATCTTTGTAGAGGGGCATCAGCTTGGGCTAAGTCGTTAGGGGGTGGTTTGCATTTATTTATCAAATGGCGGATCTGTAGATATTGATAAAATAGATTGTTAGATAATTCATATTTTATCGCTATATCTTGGAAAGATTTTGTCCCATTTGAGTCAAGAAGATTGTTGAAATTGAAGATCCCGCATTCCCTCCACTGTTTCAGAGATAAGTCGGGGATCAAGTCCTCTAGAGCTTTGAGGGATATATATTTAAATAAGAATTGGAGGTGAGTTCAGCCCAATTGGTGCCACATTCCCAGAAGGGTCCCCATGGAAGCGAGAATTCCACCACTCCTCTGGGGGCTCAATAAATTTGCCTCCAGCAGGATCCTGAGGGAATTAGATGGGGCCAAACAGGTCTCTATTTGTAACCAGTCCAATGAAGTCTTATCTCCTGACCACCATAATTGTGCAGGTTCCATGATGGCCGCCCTATGATATGCGAGGACATCAGGGACCCCCAAGCCTCCCTTGTTATATGGTAAAATCATAACTTTGTGTTGAGGATGCGTTGAAGTCTAGTTAAACATGATCGAGGAAAAGAGAGGGGCACGCATCTGAACAAATAAATGAGTTTGGGGAGAATTAACATCTTTACTGTTTGGATCCTAGCGATCCAAGAGAGGCCCACTGAGGTAATCCTATTCAATTCCCTTCCAATGTCTTTGGCTAACAGGTCAACGTTTGCTTTGATTATTTTATGAACATGGGTTATATAGACACCTAGGTATTTAAACCCTCAGGAGACCATGTAAAGGAGAAGCGACTTTTAACTTCTTCCTGTATTTGCTTGGTCAAATTTATGGGGTAAATAACAGACTTGGAGGCATTTAGTCGGTAATAGGATGCAGTTGAAAATTCTCCCAAAACTTTCATTATTTCCAGTAATGAGGGAACGACGTCTGTGCATGTCAGGATTACGTCGTCCGCGTAGAGGCCAACTTTGTGTTCTATACCTCCAATGCTGACTCCCCTGATCTGGGGGTTTCGCCTGATTTGGGCCGCCAAGGGCTCCATTGCTAATGCGAATATTAGTGGTGACAGAGGACATCCCTGGCGTGTGCCATTAGAGATGTTAAAGGGATCTGATACAAAGCCTGAGGCGCAGACGGAAGCATTAGGAGAGGAGTATAACGCCATAAGGGCCGACAAAACCGGGCCTCTAATA
The DNA here is from genome assembly GCA_033576535.1 of Allobates femoralis. Taxonomy (NCBI): domain Eukaryota; kingdom Metazoa; phylum Chordata; class Amphibia; order Anura; family Aromobatidae; genus Allobates; species Allobates femoralis. The sequence continues at coordinate 383,121,492 of JARQOC010000003.1, forward strand.
CCAAATTTTTTTAGTACAGCTTCAACATACCCCCAGTGTACTCTGTCAAAAGCTTTTTCAGCATCAAGGGACAAGAGCACACCGGGGGAGTCGGACTTCTCCATTATTTCAAGGATATTTATAAGGCGTCTAGTTCCGTCTCGCGCCTGTCGGCCCGGCACAAATCCAACCTGGTTTGGGTCCACCAGAGATGGGAGAACTTCCATCAATCTGGTAGCCCACACCTTCGCATATAATTTAGTGTCGCAATTGAGCAGCGCAATCGGGCGAAAGTTCCCCGGCTCTGTGGGTGTCTTTCCCGGCTTAGGGAGAGTGGTAATGATAGCCTCCAAGCCTTCTCGTCTAATTTCCCCTCTGGATTGCCAAAAGGCGAACAATCTCAATAAATAAGGGGAGAGGGTGGAATAGAATTGTGTATAATATGGAAAGGGAAAGCCATCGGGTCCAGACGCTGTGCCCCTTTTAGTAGTCCTGAGAGCTTGTCTTAGTTCTGCTTCTGTAATTGGAGAGTTCAATGTGTTCAGTTGGGTTGGTGTAAGTTTAGGTAAATCTAATTTATCTAAAAAGGATGAGATTGTAGTGTCATTTGGTTGTGTCGTGTTGCTGTCATTTTTTAAATTATATAATGACTCGTAATAAACCCGGAATTCTTCCGCTATAGAAATGGGATTATACATTTGAGACCCTGTTCGTGATATGAGAAAAGGAATTTTAAATCGTGCCGTTCTTTTTTTAACCCGTCTGGCCAATAATGTTCCGGCCCTGTCTCCCATATTATAATACTTGGCTTTCAATTTTTTAAGATTTTTTTCAGCTTTTTGCAATAAAAGGGATCTTAAATGATTCCTGGCATCTAGAAGGGCTTTTAATATATGTGGGCACGGAGAATCTTTGTGTTGTCTTTCCATGGTTTTAATTTTAGTCAGAGTATTTTCCGGTTTCGCCATATAATGTTTTTTTGTGTGAGCAGCTATTTTAATAAATAGGCCTCTGATCACTGCCTTATGCGATAGCCATAGCACTTCATCATGTGTTTCTCCGTTATCGTTAATATGGAAGTATTCTTTAATCTGGTCAGTTATCTCCTCTATGATATCTGGATTTGTTAGTAGGTATGTATTCATTTTCCATATGTGTGGTGGTGCTACGGCCGAGGAGTCCATGATTTTTAGGGTGACCTGAGCATGGTCTGACCATGTTATGTTACCTATACCGGTTTGTTGACATTTGTGTAATAAAGCGTCATCTACTAGTATGGCATCTATGCGGCTATATGTGTGGTGTCTATTTGAGAAGAAGGTATAATCCCGTTCATTACTGTGTTGATATCTCCATACATCATGTGAACCATTTTCTAAGACCACAGGGCCTAGTTCCCCTCGTGCGTGCGAAGGTCCAGTGCAATCTAACCGCTTGCACATTGGCATGTTAAAATCTCCACATACAAGTCTGTGACCCTGCGCATGGAGTTGTACCTCGTCCAGGATAGACCGCATAAATTTGATTTGGCCGGAGTTGGGGCATACTTTGAAACCAGTGTATATTTGCAGTTATTAATAGTACATAAAAGGATGAGATAACGCCCTTCCGGGTCCGGTATAGTTGCTTTGAGTTGAAAGGATACTGTATTTTTTATAAAAATTCCCACTCCCCCTTTCTTAGTTGAATTATTAGCAAAATATTGATGCGGATATATGTGTGATTGCATTCTAAAATTATCCTCCGCCAACAAATGTGTCTCCTGGACAAAGACAACCTCACTATTTGATTTGCGTAAGTGGCGCCATGTTATAGACCTTTTTGCTGGGGAATTTAACCCGTTTACATTAATGGATATTATATTAATGCTCATAATGGAGTATCAGCATAGACATATACAAGAGCTTGTGGCAAAATAGAACCAACAAGCTTCTTAACAGCATTTTCATAGTCATACAATCCAGTCCCAGGAGGGAAGGGGAGATAGGAAGGTAAAAAAGGTTTAGGGGAATTATTATAACAGTCAACATGAAAAACTCCCACAAATGAGGGGGACAGGCATCTCATACCACAAAAATTGGGTAGTAAAAAAGCAAAAAAGAAAAAATCAAACCAGATGTCACATCGCCATTGGACTCGGTGGCCGGTGTTCCTGCCTCGGCCGCTGGGAGGAGCCGGATTCCTTCGTCTGGTGGTGCTGGTGATAGGAAGGCCTTGTCCTCATATGGACCTGCTCCAGCGACGTCTTCCTCTGTCGCTGAGCGCCGCTGTGTTTCCCCTCTGGGTGGTGTTGGTCGCAGAAGAGCGGGCCCTGCAGAGGTGTCCGTTAGGCGCAGCCTGCGTTCTTCTGTCAGAGGTGGGATGGGTGGAGCCAGTCGTGCATCTCCATCTGGCCTGGCTCTAGGGGCGGTCCGGATGAGGTCATCAGGCTGTGAGCTCCAGCCTATGGGAGGTAACCGCGCCCTTCAAATACATTGGAGCCTGTCTTGCAGGCCGCCAGATATAGTTTTGGTTCCCCAAGTGACATAGTGTGTGTGTTTGGTTTTGACTCTGACCTTTGCCTGGATTTTTGACTCTGTACCGCCTGACGATTTTGTACCTTTGCTGCCCTCTCGGTTTTGACTCTGACCTTTGCCTGGATTTTCGACTCTGTACCGCCTGACGATTTTGTACCTTCGCTGCCCTCTCGGTTTTGACTCTGACTCCTGACTACGTTCTTCGCTTCCTGATTTTTCCCTTCCTAGACGACCTCCCTGCTCTGCTGCTCCCATAGGTAGCTACCTCCTGGGCTTCGCTATAATTCCAGATCCCTGTATAGGGGTTAAGGGTCTCGGGGTTTCTCGGGGTGCTGCCTTACCAGCAGCTCAGCCTTACAGCGGATGGTCGTCACACCAGAAAGTTAACAGAAATGGAAAAGCAATCATGATCTCCTGTAGAAAACAAGTGAGTGACAAAAATACACTCTGTGGGGTCAAGACCAGGAGTTCAGATCTTATCCCTGGCTCTTGAATAGTCACCCAAGATAGACGGAGGATCAGAAAAGGGGAAACAGGTCCTCCTCAGATAAGGTGACTAAAGAGAAGAAGGACTACTCATGGTCCTTGGCCAAATCCGGAAGGAGAAAGTTCAGAAATCCACAGGATTGGTTAATGTGCTCAGACTGTGCTCCATTCAGGATCAACGTGCTTTTGTGTGATGTCTTCGAAGGAGAGGAAAGGTCCCCATTTTTAGTCGGCGTTCCCAACCCCCCTTGGGACAGTAATTTGGCTGCCTGCTCTGGGAGTATGCAGACATGGGTAGTGTTATTTCTCCGTATGAGGAGTTTTTTGGGAAGCCCCATATGTATGGAATATTTTCCTTCCTGAGGGTGGTGGTGTAAGGGTGGAAAGCCCTCCGCAGTGCCAGCGTGCCTGGGGATAGATCTGAGAAAACTGTAAGGGATGTAAATTGCTCTGGAAGGGCAGGTTTGCCTCTCAGACTGTAAAGAAAGTCCTCTTTTAGTTCATAAAAGTGGATCCTTGCAATTGTGTCTCTGGGTAATGAGGGGTTAATATGCAAAGGCTTTGGCACCCTGTGTATTCTGTCGATAATAATATCCTTTCGCTGTACATCAGGCATAGCTGCCATTATGAAGTCCTGCAAAAGTGGGCGCAGATCTTTGGGCTGTACAGTTTCGGGTATCCCCCTTATATGAATATTATTTTGTCTGTGTCTATCTTCGAGATCTAACTGTTTGGCTTGCATTCTGGCCATGTCTGCTTTGAGCACTTCTTGTGCATCTATTAATTCGTTATGGGACTTTACAAGTTCTGTCATTTTTCGCTCAAGTCCATCTGTCCGGCCTCCCACCTCTGCCAGATCCCTTCTCATGTCAGCTACCATACCTTTTATGTCGTCTTGTAGCGACGTTCTGAGAGAGGAGAGCATGGAGGAAAGCATTGCCTTCATGCTCTGGTGTGTGACCGGGGAATCCTCCCTCCCTCCTCTGGTGGACGGAGATGAGGCCACAGAGCTCCGTCTGGAGGAGGAGCGGGCTGAACGGGGTGATGCCGGCGCCATCTTGGGAGAGCTTCCTGCAGGCTTGGAGCTGGTAAAAAAAACGGTCACACGCTGCGGGTCTTCCCCATCCGCTCTCCGGGCCTTCCTGCGCTTGGGAGGGTGGTTTTTGGGCGAGTGCCGGGGTACTGAGCACTTTATGAGCCGCTTTAGGTCCTGTGATCTCCGGAGCTCCCGGATCAAGCGGCCATTTCCTGGCTGCGTCAAGCCACGCCCCCCTCTAAGGCCATTTTTATGCCTAATGCTAGTGTAGAGGGATTCTACATCGCATGTGGCCATAACTGATCTTTCATCAATCTGTAAGGAGTCAACCTTCCTTAAAAATTCACCAGTATCCTTTATAAAGGATGGGAGACTCTCCAGCAGCGGCTGCAATTTGTCATCAATCCATTTATTAACATTTTCCAGGAAGTTTCCTCTGTCCGACACTATTGGTCGCCCAGGTGGTGTAACTGGGTCTTTGTGAACTTTGGGCAGGAAGTACAAGGTGGGAACCACGGGATCCTCCATTATAAGGGCCGATTTAAGTGGTGAGGTTATAATACCATTATCACTGGCTGATTTTAAAATCTTATGTAAGTCATCTGAGAAGGCGGACAAAGGGTTAAATGTAAATTTTTTTTTAACACACTTTGTCCAAAAGATGTCTATAGGCCTCCTTCTCATATTTGGTTTTAGGCAAAATGACAATGCTACCCCCTTTATCCGCCGGATTGATGAGGACATCAGTAAGATCCCGTAGTTCCTTCAACCTTGCACGTTCCCGCCTATTCAAGTTGTCTTTATATTTATGTGTTGGTATATGATTAAATGTTTTACTCACCACCTAAACGAACATATCTATGCTCGGACAGGTGGAGAGAGGAGGAAACTTCCTGGACCGTGGACATATACATGGAGGGATCTTACCTCCTTCTGATGCTAGATGCTCGGTGGAGAGTCCCTCTAAATCCTCCAAAGTTATTTTTTCTTCTTCTGTTGGAAAAGAAAGACTATTATTAGGATCATAAAAGTGTTTTTTGGAGAGTAGTGATCTAGCGAATAGATGTAAATCTTTAATTGCTAGAAAACAGTAAAATTTGGAAACTGGCGAAAAAGAAAGGCCCTTCCCCAGCAAGGAAAGATTATAATGAGATAATGTATGCTTGCTCAGGTTAATTACCTTGGTTCCTTTCTTCTGTCCCGATCCCCCATACCGACGATTCGGTTTAAATAGACTGTCCTGCTTACGTTGAAGGGTCATCCCTGACCTTGTTACGATGGATGACACAGAAATGTCAGATTGGTCACTCAGAGAGGATATGGATGCGACACACAAACTTGGACGTAAGGGAGGATTTCCACTAATTGGTGTGGGCCTACGCCATTGATACATGGCTCCAGTTTGCCAGTCACGTAAGTCTCTGGCATATTTTTTGGGTGTCTTTGATTTTCTTAACACAGTCATCTCAGCCTCAGCAGCTTTCTGTTTATCTTCGGGGCACTCAGCTCTAAATTTAGACTGTAGATCTTCCAGATCTTTGTCGATGTTTATAATCATATCCATATTGGAATCAATCAGGAGCTCCACAAATATCTTAGAGCAGGCACCACAGGCCTCCTCCCATTTCGTTATAAATGTCTCATCTGAGACTGGAAACGTGGGGATCACTCGGACTCTCAGCCCTCTAGGTATTAAGTTATTCATTAAGTATTTTTGTAAAAATACTTTGTTCCACCAAAGTTTTGTGCGCTTTATTACCATTTGTTGGATAAATAAAACCGTTTTGTCTATACTTAGATCTGCATTAGACTGCCTATCCTGCTGTGCTGTTCCAAAGACCTTATCAATTTGGTTGAGCCAAGATAACTCTATGGCCTTGAAGTCCATGACCACATGAAGGAGGAATATTAATACTATATTAGGAGACACATCTATAACATGGACAAGACTAGTCGCGCCTTAGGCACAAATGAAAATCAATATACACAGCGACCATATGTCTTATGCAAAACCTTCAACATTTTATTAATAAAATCCAATTGATATAGAGGGACAAACACAACAGAAAAAGCAGAACAAGGTCGGTGGGCAAACACCAAAACCTGAGGCAATAGTGTAACCAATATACAGAGTACTGGCAGGTAACCAAAAATGTATACATTATACAGGGTTATAGCATGTAAATACATGAAATATTTCTTGTGTACAATCCCCATACATAGACATATACCATATCCTCACATACATTTATATAGGGTATGGTTAAAACATGTATACAGCATAAATGGCAGTTACCTCAATATTATAGTGCAGGATCAGCACACAAAGAGCCACCTGCACATCTAGATTGAACCTAAATTCACTGCTGCCTATATGCATCTAGTATCCTGCGTAGCCATTATAAAGTGAATATAGTGCAAATTACCACATATGTTATGGCGCTGCCGACCCCTACGGCCGTTTCAGCTTCCTTCATCAGGGAGCACCTTGCTGAGTCTTAGGGGGGTTTAAAAAGGCTGGCCAGCCAGTGTAAATAAGGTGCAGGTGTGCACCCATGTGTATAACGCCGTCCGAGAGCGGAGAACCAGGGGGCAGAGCCATCGAGTCACCTCGGGCATGGTCATGTGACTAATCACATGATCAGGAACCACCAATGAGCGGCAGGACCGCCGTCTGATGTCACCGCTGTCATAGTGACGCCAGGGTAGCCTAGATATACTAATACAGGAAGGGAAATGAATGTAATAAGGCACTTTCTCTACTCAAACTGAATCAAAACCTAGCGACCCACCTCCAAGAACATTATATTATGACATAGTAGCATTGCAAGACATTTTTCTTACAGAAATTATGAACATAGAAAATAAAATCATAGTAAGTAACAAACATCCACATATGAAGCATTTCAGTATTTTCGTTGAAGTAATGATCCAGCTGTAGGAATACTATGGGGCCGAAATCAGATCGAGGCTGTCCGGTTCACACCGAACAGCCCCGAATCCTGCAAAACGTGGTATGAAACCAGCCTAAATTGAAGGCTTTAAGATAAATACATACAACCCTGCAAATCTAATCCCTATGTAAACACGATTGAAGTACAATCCGAACAGCAGACTCCAATATAACAACCATGCAGACAGGAGTATAACTGTCACCAGATTAACTTGACAAGGATGATGTGAGTTGAGAAGCAAGATGCAAGAGAGCACGTGTTTGTGGGATGAGAGCCTTTCTGATAATGATCTAAAATGACTGCTCCATTCTCAGAGATGCAGAGGTACGGTCCACAATGCACTATATTCTTAAAGGAAAAGAGACCTTGCAGATGCAGGAATACTGCCAGCATGTGCTAAACATAATAAATGTCATAAGTAGTTAACATGTCATATCTCACAGGTTACAACAAGTGTCAAACTAGAATTGTTTCTCCTACTAAGCCTAAATGGGCAAAACAACTATACTTAGATTTTTTTTTCCCCATTTTCCAATACACTATATGGTAAAATTAATGATGTCACTCAAAAGTACAACTGGTACTGCAAAAAAAAAGAAGCCCTCATATGTCTATATTGATAGAAAAATAAAAAAGTTGTGGCTCTTGGAAGAAGGGGAGGAAAAAACAGAAATGAAAAATGGAAAATCACTGGGTGGTGAAGGGGTTAAACCAACAAGTTGGACATCAGGGTAAGCAATAATCAGATTCCTGTTTTTTTCATTGCCCCTTTAAGATTGAAAAAACACATGAGTTCCCTCCATTACTTACATACAAACACACAGACACATGTATACACACACACATACATTCACACAGACACACACATACAGTTAGGGCCAGAAATATTTGGACAGTGACACAATTTTCGCGAGTTGGGCTCTGCATGCCACCACATTGGATTTGAAATGAAACCTCTACAACAGAATTCAAGTGCAGATTGTAACGTTTAATTTGAAGGGTTGAACAAAAATATCTGATAGAAAATGTAGGAATTGTACACATTTCTTTACAAACACTCCACATTTTAGGAGGTCAAAAGTAATTGGACAAATAAACATAACCCAAACAAAATATTTTTATTTTCAATATTTTGTTGCGAATCCTTTGGAGGCAATCACTGCCTTAAGTCTGGAACCCATGGACATCACCAAACGCTGGGTTTCCTCCTTCTTAATGCTTTGCCAGGCCTTTACAGCCGCAGCCTTCAGGTCTTGCTTGTTTGTGGGTCTTTCCGTCTTAAGTCTGGATTTGAGCAAGTGAAATGCATGCTCAATTGGGTTAAGATCTGGTGATTGACTTGGCCATTGCAGAATGTTCCACTTTTTTGCACTCATGAACTCCTGGGTAGCTTTGGCTGTATGCTTGGGGTCATTGTCCATCTGTACTATGAAGCGCCGTCCAATCAACTTTGCAGCATTTGGCTGAATCTGGGCTGAAAGTATATCCCGATACACTTCAGAATTCATCCGGCTACTCTTGTCTGCTGTTATGTCATCAATAAACACAAGTGACCCAGTGCCATTGAAAGCCATGCATGCCCATGCCATCACGTTGCCTCCACCATGTTTTACAGAGGATGTGGTGTGCCTTGGATCATGTGCCGTTCCCTTTCTTCTCCATACTTTTTTCTTCCCATCATTCTGGTACAGGTTGATCTTTGTCTCATCTGTCCATAGAATACTTTTCCAGAACTGAGCTGGCTTCTTGAAGTGTTTTTCAGCAAATTTAACTCTGGCCTGTCTATTTTTGGAATTGATGAATGGTTTGCATTTAGATGTGAACCCTTTGTATTTACTGTCATGGAGTCTTCTCTTTACTGTTGACTTAGAGACAGATACACCTACTTCACTGAGAGTGTTCTGGACTTCAGTTGATGTTGTGAACGGGTTCTTCTTCACTAAATAAAGTATGCGGCGATCATCCACCACTGTTGTCATCCGTGGACGCCCAGGCCTTTTAGAGTTCCCAAGCTCACCAGTCAATTCCTTTTTTCTCAGAATGTACCCAACTGTTGATTTTGCTACTCCAAGCATGTCTGCTATCTCTCTGATGGATTTTTTCTTTTTTTTCAGCCTCAGGATGTTCTGCTTCACCTCAATTGAGAGTTCCTTTGAGCGCATGTTGTCTGGTCACAGCAACAGCTTCCAAATGCAAAACCACACACCTGGAATCCACCCTTGACCTTTTAACTACTTCATTGATTACAGGTTAACGAGGGAGACGCCTTCAGAGTTAATTGCAGCCCTTAGAGTCCATTGTCCAATTACTTTTGGTCCCTTGAAAAAGAGGAGGCTATGCATTACAGAGCTATGATTCCTAAACCCTTTCTCCGATTTGGATGTGGAAACTCTCATATTGCAGCTGGGAGTGTGCACCTTCAGCCCATATTATATATATAATTGTATTTCTGAACATGTTTTTGTAAACAGCTAAAATAACAAAACTTGTGTCACTGTCCAAATATTTCTGGCCCTAACTGTACATATACACACACAGACACACAAATATACAAACATACATATACACATACATATACACACAGACACATGCACATACATATACAGAAACACACTCACAGACACAGATACACACATGCACACACTCAAAGACACATACAAACACAAACACGTTCACACATACATACTCACAGACACACATATACATAGACACACACACACACACTCACTGACACACATATATACACATACACAGACACAAACACATGCAGACACACACTCACACCCATGCATATACATAGACACACATATACATCCAGACATACACACACATTCACATTCATTCACGAGACAAAAACACACATACACAGAGGCTGACACATATACATACTCACACATGTATATAAACACACATACACATACACTCACACACACACTCACACATACACTCACACACACACTCACACATGCACACATATAAACACACACACACACATACACTCACACACACAAACACATACATACACTCACACACATACACACTCTCACACATACACATTATAACATACACACATATACACATATATACACATTAACACACACTGTGAGGTAGCAACCGGGGAACCCGCTTGCATAACGACAAAACACGTGTTTATAAGTTTAACCAATGTGTACCCGTTTATTTTTCACATATACCGTATATACTCGTGTATAAGCCGAGTTTTTCAGCACAAAAAATGTGCTGAAAAGTCCCCCCCTCGGCTTATACACGAGTCACTATACGGCTGAGTGTGGGGGGGGCCGGTGTCCGGGGGCTGGAGCAGGCGGGGGGAGGCTGTAATATGAGCGCCCGGTCACGTGGGGCCGCTCATTAGTGCAATGCAATATGCACTGCATCCCCCTGTCCATCAGCGGCAGGGGGAGCTGTGCATATTACATTGCCCTCCCCCCGCCGTGGTAAATACAGGCCCCCGCTCCCCCCCCGTGGTAAATACAGGCCCCCGCTCCCCCCCCGTGGTATATACAGACCCCCGCTCTCCCCCCGTTGTATATAAAGACCCCCGCTCCCCCCCCTCGTGGAATATACAGGCCCCCACTCCCCCAGTAGTATATACAGGCCCCCCGCGGTAAATACAGGGCCCCCCCGTTTCCCCCCCGTGGTATATACATGCCCCCGGTAGATGCCGCACACCTGTAAAATAATCGCTTTCATACTTACCCTCCTCACTGTCATCGCGCTCCTCCGGTCTCATTCCCGCTTCTACCAGGCGGCCGGCGCATCCACAATGACGTCATTGTTTCTGCGCGGTCACATGACCGGGTAGAAGCAGGAAGGAGACTGGATGGAGGACGCGCGATGACAGTGAGGAGGGTAAGTATGAAAGCGATTCTTTTACAGGTGTGCGGCATCTACCGGGGGCATGTATATACCACGGGGGGAAACAGGGGGGCCTGTATTTACCGCGGGGGACCTGTATATACTACTGGGGGAGTGGGGGCCTGTATATACCACGAGGGGGGGAGCGGGGGGGCCTGTATTTACCGCGGGGGGCCTGTATATACTACTGGGGGAGTGGGGGCCTGTATATACCACGAGGGGGGAAGCGGGGGGGCCTGTATTTACTGCGGGGGGCCTGTATATACTACTGGGGGAGTGGGGACATGTATATACCACGAGGGGGGGAGTGGGGGCCTGTATATACTACTGGGGGGAGTGGGGGCCTGTATATACTACTGGGGGGAGTGGGGGCCTGTATATACCACGAGGGGGGAGCGGGGGTCTGTATATACATCGGGGAGGGGGAGCGGGGGTCTGTATATACCATGGGGGGGGGAGAGCAGGGGCCTGTATAAACCACTAGGGAGGCTGCTGTATACTACCACAGGGGAGGCTGCTGTATACTACCACTGGGGAGGCTGCTGTATACTACCACAGGGGGAGACTGCTGTATACTACCACAGGGGGAGACTGCTGTATACTACCACAGGGGGAGACTGCTGTATACTACCACAGGGGGAGACTGCTGTATACTCCCACAGGGGGAGACTGCTGTATACTACCACAGGAGGAGACTGCTGTATACTACCACAGGGGAGGCTGCTGTATACTACCACAGGGGGAGGCTGCTGTATACTACCACAGGGGGAGGCTGCTGTATACTACCACTGGGGAGGCTGCTGTATACTACCACAGGGGAGGCTGCTGTATACTACCACTGGGGAGGCTGCTGTATACTACCACAGGGGGAGGCTGCTGTATACTACCACAGGGGGAGGCTGCTGTATACTACCACAGGGGAAGGCTGCTGTATACTACCACAGGGGGAGACTGCTGTATACTACCACAGGGGGAGGCTGCTGTTTACTACCACAGGGGGAGGCTGCTGTATACTACCGCAGAGGGAGACTGCTGTATACTACCACAGGGGTAGACTGCTGTATACTACCACAGGGGGAGACTGCTATATACTACCACAGGGGGAGGCTGCTGTATACTACCACAGGGGAAGGCTGCTGTATACTACCACAGGGGGAGACTGCTGTATACTACCACAGGGGGGAGGCTGCTGTTTACTACCACAGGGGGAGGCTGCTGTATACTACCGCAGAGGGAGACTGCTGTATACTACCACAGGGGGAGACTGCTGTATACTACCACAGGGGGAGACTGCTGTATACTCCCACAGGGGGAGACTGCTGTATACTACCACAGGGGGAGACTGCTGTATACTACCACAGGGGAGGCTGCTGTATACTACCACAGGGGGAGGCTGCTGTATACTACCACAGGGGGAGGCTGCTGTATACTACCACTGGGGAGGCTGCTGTATACTACCACAGGGGAGGCTGCTGTATATTACCACTGGGGAGGCTGCTGTATACTACCACAGGGGGAGGCTGCTGTATACTACCACAGGGGGAGGCTGCTGTATACTACCACAGGGGGAGGCTGCTGTATACTACCACAGGGGAAGGCTGCTGTATACTACCACAGGGGGAGACTGCTGTATACTACCACAGGGGGAGGCTTCTGTTTACTACCACAGGGGGAGGCTGCTGTATACTACCGCAGAGGGAGACTGCTGTATACTACCACAGGGGTAGACTGCTGTATACTACCACAGGGGGAGACTGCTATATACTACCACAGGGGGAGGCTGCTGTATACTACCACAGGGGAAGGCTGCTGTATACTACCACAGGGGGAGGCTGCTGTATACTACCACAGGGGGAGGCTGCTGTTTACTACCACAGGGGGAGGCTGCTGTATACTACCGCAGAGGGAGACTGCTGTATACTACCACAGGGGGAGACTGCTGTATACTACCACAGGGGGAGACTGCTGTATACTACTACAGGGGGAGACTGCTGTATACTACCACAGGGGGAGACTGCTGTATATTACCACTGGGGAGGCTGCTGTATACTACACTGCTGGGGGCTGTATACCTGTGCTGGGGTCCACCCTCGGCTTATACACGAGTCAATAGGTTTTCCCAGGTTTTGGGGGCAAAAGTAGGGGGGTCGGCTTATACACGGGTCGGCTTATACACGAGTATATACGGTAATAACATAACCCGGGTAGTATGTTGGACACATATCACATTGATTCTAAACACTTTACATAAATACATCATACATTACATAGAACATTGCACATATACATTCACAATAACCCGGGACCTGTAACCACGACTCTCTCCCCATTGGAGCTCTAACACCTGCTCCCGTGGTAGCTACGGCCTCCGGCCTACTTACACATCTTACAGTACATTTATGATAAATACATTTGTTATACTTCGGTGATGACCCCTCCGGGTTCATAACAGGGATTGAGCAACCTGAGTACCGAGTATGTCATGTATCCCCAAGGGGCTCCTTCCTGGACATGTTTCACCCCATGTCCAGGTCAGCGTCCACCTGGTTCAACCATGGTGTCCCCACTCTAGGAGCCCTTTTAACCCCTGCTTCAGACCTTCGTTACATACGCCTCAACGGGCCCTGTGGGTCCCAATGGCGGTACCTGCCGCCTGGCTTTAGTCACCCAGCTTGATGACATAACATTACCCCGTAGTCAGGATTCCTGCCTGACCGGGCCTTACATACCATCTGTGATCCATCATTCAAACGTCCATGGATCACATACATTTCTTCCACACGCTCACAGCCCATCATCCATGGACTGTGGCTCCTCCATGGCCCATTACAGGGACTGGCAAATCATAGTACACGGGAACCTCATCCGTTACCTACTAGAGCCCTATTACCCCTGTGTCTGGCACCACAGGAACACCCACACCATTAGAGGCCGTGGTTGAGGGACGGGTACCCTCTGCAAGCAGCGGGGCAAGCCTCCCTCTCGTCCCACAGGGACGGAACGCCTCCAACATCATCCATACTGGCTGGGTCACTTTCTCCCCACATTATTATACAATGTTCTTACATAGGTCATCATCTTACATTCAGGGCAATTGCCTAAGCCCCTACATACATCAACGGGTCCTTTACCGACTGCCGAGTCGGACCCAATAGCGGTTATGCCCGCTTGGCATTAATCACGCATACAGCTCACTCCGTTACACGGGAACCGCTGTCTTATCGGGCACGGATCCGGGTCTCGCTACCTGGATAACGGGTCCACCAAGCGTCCCCCAAGGGCTCCTTTCCCGGACGTGTTTCACCCCACGCCCGGACCAGTATCCACCGGGTTCAGCCAGGGCTTCCCCACCAGGTGCTATCACAACCTCGGACCTCGGCACCGGCATGGAGCTAGCATGCTCCCTTCACCATCTCAACATGGCGGCATGGCCTTGCACTCCCAGTCCCTCACACAGACTGGCTCTGCTCAGCTCTCAGGCTGGTAATCAGCCCACGTCCTCTCCGGCTGATGTCTGGCTGAGAATGGATCTAATCTTTCAATCACTCAGCTGGCTGACTCTTATCGTGCCAGCCACTCCTACATGGACACCCCCCTTAGCTGCTGGTAATCAGCCTTTCACACAGCTCAGGTTAACTCCCTGTGTTCCGGGTTGTCAGCACTCAGCCTTACATCCCTTTTCCTTAGGGCTTCCTCGATCTTATGAGCCACTCATTAGTAACATGAAACCTTGTGTTCACAGTTGGTTCACACAGCATTATCACAGTCAAACTGGCCAGTGTGCACAGGATCATACCTTGATCCTGCATGTGATGCGCCACGGCCATGAGGATCCTGCCGGCGGTGCCTCACAACACTCACACACACTTTTACACATACACACACAAACATAGGCAGGCACACACATACACACACACTCTCACGTGCACACACACTCTCACACACACACACTCACACAGGGGCAGCCACACACATACACACACACACATACATACACACACACATACACTCTCTCACACACACACTCTCTCACATACACACACACACATACACTCCCACACACACTTTCTCACACACACATACACCACACACATACACACACTTTCTCTCACACAACAACACACACTCTCTCACACACACATACACACACTCTCACACACACACACTCTCTCTTCACACACACACATACACACACTCTCTCACACACACCACATACACACACTCCTCTCACACACACACTACACTCACACACATACACACTCTCTCACTACACATACACACACACATACACACACTCTGTCTCTCACACACACACACACCTCTCTCTCACACACACATACACTCTCTCACACACACACACACATACACACACTCTGTCCTCACACAACACACACACTCTCACACACACATACACTCTCTCACACACACATACACACACTCTCTCCACACACACTCTTCTCTCACACAACACAACACCTCTCTCACACACACACACATACATTCTCTCCACACACACATATACACACCTCTCTCACACACACACACACACATACACATACCTCTCTCTCACACACACACACACACACACATACACACTCCTCCACACACATACACACATTCTCTCACACACACACATACACACACCTCTTCCTCTCACACACATACACACACTCTCTCTCACATACACATACACACCTCTCACACACACACATACAGACACTCTCTCTCTCACACACACACATACACACACTCTCTCTCTCTCACACACACATACACACACTCTCTCTCTCACATACACACACTTCTCACACACACATACACACACTCTCTCACACTATCTCTCTCACACCACATACACACTCTCTCTCACACACACACAACATACACACACTCTCTCACATACACACACCTTCACACACACATACACACTCTCTCACACACACACATACACACACTCTCTCACCACACATCACACACTCTCACAACACAACACACTCTCCTCACACAACACACACACTCTCCACACACACATACACACACTCTCTCTCACACACACATAACACCACACAACACACACTCTCTCTCACACACACATACACACATCTCTCTCACATCACATACACACACTCTCTCACACACACACATACAACATCCTCTCTCACACACACACATACACACACTCTCTCTCTCACACACACATACACACACTCTCTCTCACATACACACACTCTCTCACACACACACAACAACACTCCTCACACATACTCTCACTCACACACACATACACATACTCTCTCTCACACACAACACATACACACACTCTCTCACATACACACATACTCTCACACACACACACTCTCACACACACACATACACACACACTCCTCTCACACACACATATCTCTCACACACACACAACACACACTGCTTCACACACACATAGTCTCTCACACACACACACATACACCCACACTGCTCTCACACACACATAGTCTCTCCACACACACATCACATCCACACAACACACACTCACACACACACACTCGCTCTCACACACACATGTCTCTCACACACACAACATACACACACTCTCTCTCAACACACATAGTTCACACAACACACACACTCACACATACATACACTTCTCTCTCACACACACATACTCCTCTCACACTACACACACATACATACACGTCTCTCACACACACATACTCGCTCTCACACACACATCCTCATCACACACACATACACACACAACACTGCTCTCACACACACATACCACAACACATACACACACTCGCTCTCACACACACATAGTCTCCACACACACACACACTACTACACTGCTCTCCACACACACACTCGCTCTCACACACACATAGTCTCTCACACACACACATACACACACTCGCTCTCACACACACATAGTCTCTCACACACACACACACATACCACACACCTCTACACAACACTCGCTCTCACACACACATAGTCTCTCACACACACACACATACACACACTCGCTCTCAACACACATAGTCTCTACACACACATCACCACACACACACTCGCTCTCACACACACATAGTCTCTCACACACACACACATCACAACACACTCCTCTACACACACATAGTCTCTCACACACACACACACATCACACACACACTCGTCTCACACACACACACACATCTCTCACACACACATACACACACACACACTCGCTCTCACACACACATAGTCTCTCACACACACCACACATACACACACTCGCTCTCACACACACATAGTCTCTCACACACACACACACACACACACATACATACACTGTCTCTCTCACACACACATACTCCTCTCCACACACACACACATACATACACGTCTCTCTCACACACACATACTCGCTCTCACACACACATAGTCTCTCACACACACACACATACACACACACACACTCGCTCTCACACACACATAGTCTCCTACACACTCACCACATACACACACTCGCTTCTCACACACACATAGTCTCTCACACACACACACACACACACATACATACACTGTCTCTCTCACACACACATACTCGCTCTCACACACACATAGTCTCTCACACACACAACACATACACACACACACACTCGCTCTCACACACACATAGTCCTCTCACACACACACACACATACACACACAACATACACACACACTCGCTCTCACACACACATAGTCTCTCACACACACACACATACACACACTCGCTCTCACACACACATAGTCTCTCACACACACACACACAACACCAACCGCCTCACACACACATTCGCTACACTCACACTACACACACTCAGTCTACACATCTACACACACACACACACACACATAGTCTCCACACAACTCACACACACACACATACACACACACACACTCGCTCTCACCACAACATAGTCTCTCACACACACACACATACACACCACTCGCTCTCACACACACATAGTCTCTACACACACACACACACACACATACATACACTGTCTCTCTCACACACACATACTCGCTCTCACACAACACACACATACATACACTGTCTCTCTCACACACACATACTCGCTCTCACACACACATAGTCTCTCACACACACACACATACACACACACACACTCGCTCTCACACACACATAGTCTCTCACACACACACACACATACACACACTTGCTCTCACACACACATAGTCCTCTCACACACACACCACACACACACACATACATCACACTGTCTCTCTCACACACACATACTCGCTCTCACACACACACACCACATACATAACACTGTCTCTCTCACACACACAACCTACGTCCTCCACACACACATATCCTCTCACACACACAACTACATACACACTACACACACATACTCGCTCTCACACACACATAGTCTCTCACACACAACACACACATACACACACTCGCTCTCACACACACATAGTCTCACACACACACTACACACCCACACAAACATATCCACTCTCTCTCACACACACATACATCCGCTCTCACACACACATAGTCTCTCACACACACACACATCACACACACACATACACACACCACTCGCTCTCACACACACATAGTCTCTCACACACACACACACATACACACACACACACTCGCTCTCACACACACACATAGTCTCTCACACACATACACACACACATACACACACTGTCTCTCTCACACACACATAGTCTCACACACACACATACACACACTCGCTCTCACACACACATAGTCTCTCACACATACAGATACACGCTGCCTTCTCATCAGGGCGGGGGTTGTGTCTGATTCCTGGAACAGCTGAACAAAAAAAAAAAAAAAAAAAGCTCTGGCTGTTTCAAGATCCCCCATTAGAAAATGTGCCTGATTTGTGGCCAATGGTTTGGGATGTAAAAAACTGAAGGGGTAGCTATGGAGATAGAGAGAGCATTGCTGGCTGCTTCCTTTGACAGGTGTTGAGTAGGAAAAGTCTCAAACAAGCATGTATGCCAAAGGGAAAGGATCCACTGTCCCTTCTGATAGCCAGGCGAGGGAAAAGTAAGTGCCATTCATTGCTTTCTTTACAGCCTGCTGGTGGTGTCAGTAGCCCGGCTCCTGCTGCTCCAGGGCAAGGGCATGGCTTCCTGCAGTCTCCTGTGCACTTGTGTGAAGTTTGTGGCAGGCTGGCACGGGGGGCTCCTGGCACCGGTAGCCATGTGCCCTGTATTACTCGCCCTATGGGTGCTCTCAGCACTTTCTCAGGGACTTCCAAACTTTTTGCCTATTGTGTGCCTGCGGTGCATCTTGTGGTGGGCACAGCTGGGGGGGACGTCTTGGAGTAGGGCAGCTCGGGACGTCTTGGAGTAGGGCAGCTCGGGGCTTCTCTACATGAAGTTTCTTGCACTCTTGAAATTCCCTCCTTATTTTGGCTGCTCCCTCTGGCAGCTCGCTCTCTCCTTGCGGATCTGTCTGGTGCTTTTCTCCTCTATGGAAGCTGCGCTTTTTGGCAAATCCCTGTTATGTGTAGTGAAGGGCTCACTCTCTCCATACTCCAGCCTGCTGCTTCCCAGGCATCCCCCCCCAGACACACAATACACTGGGACAGCTGGAACAATGACCCCTCCATAATCCCACCACAGCTCATTATCCTTCCTATTCTCTCCACTACGGACAGCAGCACCCCACAGCTCCACAATCCTGCAGCAACCACAGAATGGACAACAACTGGTTAACTTGATTGTCATTGTGGCAAGACAAAGCTGACACTCCACCTCTGCCTCCTTCTGGTTTCTCAAGCTCAGGACAATAATTCCTCCAAGAATATGGATTTACATATCATTCTTACAAGACACCCAGCAGATGATTTCTTGCCTTGACGGAGTAGATTTCTCAGATTTGGAAGATCTACTTGGCCTAGTGTGCCTGAATGTTTGTATACAGAGTACCCCAACATGGGCTGTGTATACAGAGTACCCCAACATGGGCTGTGTATACAGAGTACCCCAACATGGACTGTATACCATATGTTTGTATACATAGTACCTGTACATAGGCTCAGTAGGTTCGGATACACAGTACTTGTGCATAGGGTTAGCATGTCTGTTGTATACATAGTACCTGCACATGGGTTTTATATGTTTGTATACAGAGTCCCAATACATGGGGTTTGCATGCTTGTATACAGGGGTCCTTTATATGGGATTTATATGTTTGTATACAGAACACATGGGATTTGTATACAGAGAATATAGGATTTGTATACAGAGCTCCTGAACATGAGGTTTGTATGTTTGTATACAGAGCACATGGGGTTTGTATAAAGAGTTCCTGTACATGGGGTATATTTGCCTACAAAGTCCTCATATATGGGCTTTATATGTCTGTATACAGAATCCCTGAACATGGGCCTAGTATGATCATATTCAGAGTCCCCATACATGGGACTTGTATGTACATAAAGTATTCCGTATGCATAGGTTAGTATGCTTGTATACATAGTCCTCATACATGGGCTTAGTATATTTGTATACAGAGTGCTCACACATGGACTTAGTATGTTTGTATACATACGGTAGTCCTCACACATGGGCCGAGTCCTCATACATTGGCTTAGTATGTTTGTATACCAAGTCCCCATACATGGGCTTAGTATGTTTGTATACAAAGTCCTTGTACATGGCTTAGTATGTTTGTATACATAGTCCTCGAATATGAACTTTTTATGCAGAGTTCCCCTACATGGGTTTAGTATGTTTATATACATAGTCCACGTACATAGGTTAGTATATTTGTATACATAGTCCTCATACATGGGCTTAGTATGTTTTTATACCAAGCCCCCATACATGGGCTTAGTATGTTTGTATACAAAGTCCTCGTACATGGGCTTAGTATGTTTCTATACATAGTCCTTGATTATGGACTTTTTATACAGAGTTCCCCTACATGGGTTTAGTATGTTTACGTACATAGTCCGCGTACATAGGTTAGTATGTTTGTATACATAGTCCTCATATATGGGCTTAGTATGTTTGTATACAGAATCCATGTATATGGGCTTTGTATGTTTGTATAGAGTTCCCCTACATGGGTTTAGTATGTTTATATATATAGTCCGCATACATAGGTTAGTATGTTTGTATACATATTCCCCATACATGAGCTTTGTATAGATTTCCCCTACATGGGTTTTGTATGTTTATATACATAGTATACGTACATGGGCTTAGTATGTTTGTATACATAGTCCTTATACATGGGCTTAGTATGTTTTGTATACAGAGTACTCATACATGGGCTTAGTATGTTTGTATACTGAGGAATATGTATACAAACATTCTAAGCCCATACTAAGGAGGAAGCCCATACTATGGGGATACATGGGACTAGTATATTTGTATACATATTCCTTGTACATGGACTTAGTATGTTTGTATACAGAGTCCATGTATATGGGCTTTGTATGTTTGTATAGAGTTCCCCTACATGGGTTTAGTATGTTTGTATACATAGTTCTCATACATGGGTTTAGTATGTTTGTATTCCGAGTCCCCATACATGGGCGTAGTATGTTTGTATACATATTCCTCGTACATGGATTTAGTATGTTTGTATACAGAGTCCATTTACATGGGCTTTGTATGTTTGTATAGATTTCCCCTACATGGGTTTAGTATGTTTGTATACAGAGTACTCATACATGGGCTTAGTATGTTTGTATACAAAGTCCTCGTACATGGGCTTAGTATGTTTGTATACATAGTCCTCGAATATGGACTTAGTATATTTTTATACAGAGTTCCACTACGTGGGTTTACTATGTTTATATACATAGTCTGCGTGCATAGGCTTAGTATGTTTGTATATATAGTCCTCGTACATGGCCTATGTATGTTTGTATACATAGTCCGCGTACATGGGTTTAGTATGTTTATATACATAGTCCTCGTATATGGGCTTAGTATGTTTGTATAAAGGGTCCACATACATGGGCTTAGAATGTTTGTATACCTAGTCCTCGTACATGAGCTTAGTATATTTTTATACAGAGTTCCCCTACATGGGTTTAGTATGTTTACATACATAGTCATCATACATGGGCTAAGTATGTTTGTATACATAGTCCTCATACATGGGCTTGGAATGTTTGTATACAGAGTTTCCCTACATGGGCTTAGTATGTTTGTATACATAGTCCTCATACATGTGCTTAGTATGTTTGTATACGGAGTTCCCCTACATGGGCTTAGGATGTTTGTATATAGAGTCCACATACATGGGCTTAGTATATTTGTATACATAGTACTTATAATGGGCTTAGTACATTTGTATACAGAGTCCTCCTACATGGGCTTAGTATGTTTATATACATAGTCCTCATACATCAGATTAGTATGTATATGAAGTTCCCTTACATGGGTTTAGTATTTTTGTGTACATAGTCCTAGTACATGGGCTTAATATGTTTGTATACAGAGTCTTCATACATGGGCTTAATATGTTTGTATACAGAGTACTAGTATAGTTTATTGTGCATTGTCATTCCCTATGTCTTATAGCCGCTTTACACGTCCCGATGTCATCCCGATATTGGATACAACGGCACAGGAGCGCGCACATTTTTGACAGTAATCCAAGATCGCATAGGAGATGTTACACAGGGAGATATCGGCAGACAACACAATTGCGATGTCTACGCCCCCTTGTACGAGCGACCCAGGGAACGACCATTAACATGGGAGTGAATAGGAGAAGTTGTGCTCCAAGTTGTTGTTGGGCTGTCACACAGCACGATCCTGCCAGATCGTCCATCCAGTATCGGGCAGTTGGAGAGCCTGCACAATTCCCCAACGATATCGTTTTGGCATTGTTCTTGCATCGAATTGTACATTTACACCACACAACGCACGAACGATATCGGGGCCAACGCACGAACCACGTGACTTTTTATCGAAGTTGGACGACGATATCGGGACGTGTAAAGCGGCTATTACACCTTTTCAGAATGACATAGTACATTGATTGTTATTGGGGTGGTTGTGATGGTTTGTCACTTGTGGAGACTTCTGCCGTCTCTCTGCTGACCGGGTGCACTCAACCACAACTTTCTATTTCTTTGTGAATGAAGTTCAGAAAGTATAAAAATGTTGTTTAACTTTGGATTGTTACAGCGAGTTATGACAAGATGAAATCATTGATGGATTAGATAGCTGTTCCTCTTCCATTCTGAAACCACCTTCACCTCTATATTAGTGTGAAATATTTCTATATCTAACGTCTATACTCTGAGAATAAATAAAAAATATTCATAAACACAAGTATTTATTTGTTATTTCATTTTTATTTAATGTTACAGCTTTTATCACTTCTATAAAGGCTGGCCCATGATCGCGGCCCATTTTGGGGGGGAAGGGGGGCAGGTTTCTAGGTTTTGATGCCCTATGAAACCATTGTTGACATTGACAACAACAGTATTAAACTTTTGTGTGAAATTGCTGTACACAGCAAAATAATATCTATGTAAAGCACTATGGAATTAATAGTGCTATACAAATGAATAAATATTATATTATTATTATATTTGTATATTATTATCTGCATTGTGAAGTATGTCAGTATGATGGTAAGATATAGCTGTCTTTAGATCTCAAGTAAGCCACACATTTTTTGTGATTTGTCAGATAAGGATATCATTGATAAATACTACCGTATTTGTTATCAGAAGTATATGGCTGCATACTCAGGATCAGTATACGCAGCGTTTTGTACAGTACAGTGTCAGCATAGTGGATGGGATTTGTAGAAATCCCATCCTCACTATGCTTAACTATGCAGCGTGTTTGGAGCTATGACGCCTGTTGCCGGGAGTCCGCTCCTCCTCCGCATGTTCAATTCATGCTGCGGAGTCGGAATCAGCTCCCATCGGGTGACTGCAGGGAGAACCCGCCCTGCACTCGGTGAGTACACGGTGAGTACAGGGCGTCTGTGGTCTCCCTGCGGGCACCCATGGGTTCACTCAGGTCCGGAGGAGCTGCGTCAAACACGCAGCTCTTCCGGACCGTGAGCACTCGGCCTATGAGACATTTTGTGCCCAGATACAGTTTAATGCATACAATTTGCCTAGCGTGTGAAAAAGACAGAGGAAAGGTTCTACTTGTTAGTCCCTTGGCACACTTCAGTGTTTCTAAACATGTGAAACTTTTCTCAAGAATTCCAGATAAACTCATTATAACTTATAGTGATCTTCCTATGTCCATGTCTTTACATAGTGTGTCCAGGTGAAACACGTGTGTCCATGTAATCCACGTGGACACATGTGCATTTTTTTCCAGCAGCATAGATGACAAGAGCCAATACAAGTCTTTGGTTCTGTGTAAACATGTACAGCACACTATTGGTATTGATGTGCTATCCATATGTTGTCCATGTGCTGTACATGTTTAACCTTGAAATTATAGGAGAAACTTTTAAGGTACCGTCACAGGGAGATATCGCCGGCGATGTTGCCGGGGATCGCGGGAGCGCGCATCCCTGACAACATCGCCGGGGAATGTCAGACTGAGCAACTTACCAGCGATGTCGCGGCTAGTTGCCGCGGCTATCGCTCGCTGGGTTGCCCAGCAAACCAGCCAGCGATAACTCGCAATGTTGGAGATAGGCGGAATCGCCCGCAACATTGCAGGTTGCCACGTTACACAGGGCGATCAGGCATGATCGCCTGACCAACATCGCCAGATTTCCCAACATTGTTGGGAAACCTGGCGATGTGACTCAGGCGATTTTTCGCCTGATTATCGCCCTGTCACACGAGGCAACTCTCCGGCGATGTCGCCGCAACCTGACCACGCCCCTCAGTTGCCGGCAACATCGCCGGCGATATCTCCCTGTGTGACGGGCCCTTAAGATTTCATTTTCTAGACTCATACCAGAAAAATAACAATGACACACATTTCTAAAGAAGTACACAAAAATGGATGATTAAAGATAAACACGGACTGTGCCATACAAACATGTATTTATACAGATGTTTGAATATTATGATATTACTGTGAGCCCTTGTGGACAGGGTCCCCTCCCCTCCTGTACCTGTATATCCTGATTGTCTAGAGTTAGTGTACTTGTGCTTGTCTCCCTTATCCTCATGTAAAGTGCCATGGAACCTAATGGCGCTATATAAATAAATAATAATAATAATTGTGTGCAGGGGGCCTCATGGGAAGTTAGCTTTGTTGCTACAAAGTTGTAAGTTATGATCAAAGAAAATAGGGTTGAAAAAAGGGCTAATGTTTCTTAAGATATAAGAATGCTCTGAGACCCACATATGTGTCCAATGCTGACTGTTCTACTCTGAGCGCAGAAGAATACCACTAAACTATGTGTAGCTGAAAGGCTAATGTTATTGATTGTCATCAATTCTTTGGTATCTGTCAAGGTGATTTTGTAAAGAAAAAACATTTGGATGAATGCCTCTCTAAGGCTGCCTTCACACTTGTGTTTGTGTCTGCATGCGGAGGGCATGCAGATGCAAACGCAGTGCAATGCAGCACATACTTATGTGAACGCAGCGGAGAATCTCCGCATGTGTTCACATTAGTATGGTGCCCGGGCAGCCAATCAGCTGTCTCTGGGGGCGGGTTGGAGGAGGAGATCAGCGGCAGAGATCTCCTCCTCCCGGCACAGCTAAACTCCCGCCTGTGTCAGTGGGGAGATACAGCTGATCTGACAGCTGTTTAAATCTCCCGCACTGACAACGAATAGGGTGATATCAGTGCAAGAGATATGAAACAGCTGATCACTGCTTCAAATCTCCCGCACCGATCCCACCTATTCGGTGTCAGCGCGGGAGATTTAAACAGCTTTCAGATCAGCTGTTTCTCCCCGCTAACACTGGCGGGATATCAGTTGTGGCTCTGCATGATCTCCCAGTGGTCACCGCTGATCACCGGCGGCCACCAGGAGAGATTTCAATGAGATCCGCAGCGTTCTCCTGCGCTGTCATGCGGAGGGCACTGCGGATTCATTGAGATCCATGCATGGTTTGTGCGCTCGCGGGCTCTTGCAGATGAAACAAGCGCCCGCGACCTCACAAAAAATGCAACATGCTGCGTTCGGAGGGCGCACAAATTGTGCGCATCCGAACGCAGCCAATATGCAGGCACATGCGTTTCCATGTTAAACATAGGAACGCAGTGCACAAGCGTTTAGCTGCGTTCGGTACGCTGCGCTTGCAAACGCAAGTGTGAAGGCAGCCTAATGGTGGCTGCTGAATATATGAGTTATTTTAAATCTACGGGTACTACTAGGTATTTTCCCCAAAGTTGACACTGGTTATCCAACTGTATCAACTACCTGTTCCTCCTCCAGGTAATGGGGTAAGAGCCAAACAACTATTTGCACAGTCCATCATTTTAACTCTGCAAAAAATTCAGATTTTAACTTCACGTGTGCGGCTTATCACAAGCTCTATATTCTACAGATCAGTCAGTAATGTCAGGTATTTGGAACCATGTTTAAATTATATTCAGACTCAATAAATATTATCAATGGAAATGATAAAATGTTTTAAAAACATGACAGTGTCTTTATTCATTTAATAACCTAAAACCTCACAAAAGCTTAATCTTTCCAGTAACACTAAATTCAATTATTTGATGGCTTTTTTCATTTATTCCCAGTTCTGAGTTGCAAGCAGATGTAGTCCCCTTTTTTCTAGGTCCTTAATGTTCAGCATAAGTATTTTTTTAGGGTAATAGCAGTGGCAAAAGTGTCTCTTGTGTGCACCACAATTTTTTCCCAGATCGCCTGCATACCAAAGCCCTTCCATCAAGCTTTCCTGAGTGCTGGGTCTCCCCATGCCTACTTCTTGTGTGTCCCAGAGTCACCCATGCCCTGCTTTTGGTTCATCCTGTTCCTAAATTAGATTTTTCCCAGACTATCCCTGCCAGGCGACTGTTCCAATTCTCTTCCAGCCCTCTGTTCTGCTTGAGCACTCCCATCACCTCCAATCCTGTGTGTCAATGCAATTTCTTCTCTAGTTCATTTGTGTTTTTGACCATGTCAAGTGGGTTAAGTGCTGCCCTCTCTCCAGAATAAGTTTTCTTTCCAATGAACAATTGTGTCATGACAGAAGGGTCCACCCAACAGTTCTCAGCTCATGATTCCACAAATTATTACCACCATACTAAGGATAGTATGTACTAGTACTGGGGTCCTAGACCAGAGGAATGCTACAGTTGTGCAGGAGTGAACTTATAGCATTCCAACAGAGGTGCCCCTTTTCAATGGAGATAAATGTTTATTTGGTCATTTTAGAAAATAATTGAAAACGCATTAGAAGAGCATTTTTTTCACTCAAAATTCACTTCATTTTGTTTGATCATATGGATCTAATCTTCTTTATGGAACCTGACAACCAAAGAGAAAAGCAAGCTAGGTTATATTCTTCTAAAATGCACTGATTCTACATAAGAAAAGAAAAGGTTGTAAGACATAATCTGGTTAAAGGGATCCTGTCACCCCCAAAACACCTATAAACCTATTAAAACCTGTCCCTACAGCATATTAACACTTTCCCTACACTCCTTTTACCTCCTAAATGCACATAATGAAAGTGAATAAAAACGTTTTTACAGTACCTCATTACTCATGATAATGAGTGACTATGCTATTCATAGTCACTCATCCAGACTGCCCCTCTTCATACTATCACGCCTCAATAGGCGTGATCTTCATCATGGATTCAAACTGCAGCCTCTCTGCGCGCCTCCCCGCTGTGTCCTGTGTCTGCCCGGCTTCAGCGTGGGGCTGTATGACGCGACCCGCGTCATTTCCGGAGCCGGGTGACGTCGTACAGCCGCGCCGCTGTGTCAGCTTCAAAATGCGCACTGCGCATGCACATGCACATGCGCAGTGCGGGAATTGAAGCTAACAGCGGCGCGGCTGTAAATATGTCACCCGGCGCCGGAAATGACACGGGTCGCGTCATACAGCCCCACGCTGAAGCCGGGCAGACACAGGACACAGCGGGGAGGCGCGCAGAGAGGCTGCAGTTTGAATCCATGATGAAGATCACGCCTATTGAGGCGTGATAGTATGAAGAGGGGCAGTCTGGATGAGTGACTATGAATAGCATAGTCACTCATTATCATGAGTAATGAGGTACTGTAAAAACGTTTTTATTCACTTTCATTATGTGCATTTAGGAGGTAAAAGGAGTGTAGGGAAAGTGTTAATATGCTGTAGGGACAGGTTTTAATAGGTTTATAGGTGTTTTGGGGGTGACAGGATCCCTTTAAGCTCCCAGGACACAGTACCTCGAGGTCCGCGCTGCCACTTCAGAAAGGAACAAAAGAAGCCAGTACAAGGGAATGTCTGGATCAACGATTCTTCTTTATTATCCAACGCGTTCTCCCTGATGAAGGAGTTGGGAGATAACTCTGAAACGCGTTGGATAATAAAGAAGAATCGTTGATCCAGACATTCTCTGGCTTCTTTTGTTCCTTTCTGAAGTGGCAGCGCGGACCTCGAGGTACTGTGTCCTGGGAGCTGATTATACCACAGGGATCTGTGGAGAGTACGGTCCTGCAGCAGCTACTTGTATCTGAGCGATCATCACCAGTTGTGGGTTTTCACAACTGTATCAGGTGAGCAGCCTCTTTGTATAACCTTTTGTCCTTCTTCAAAGAAGATATCACCCTATGTGCGCATTCTTGAATTTTATAGATAATCTGGTTAAGAGACAACTATCTACAATCTTAAGGATTGAGTGGCTCTTGCTTAAAGGGAACCTGTCAGCTCATTTTAGGGATCTTACCACTACCTGTCCCTACACCTTGTTAGCTCATCCCTAACCATCCCTCTCTGAGCTAAACTACACTATAAAGCTTTAAAAAAAAAAAACGATTTAATAACTTACATATTCCTATGGTAATGAGGGCTCCAGCCTACAGCGTAGACTGAGATGGGCGGTCTCCATTCTCCCCCTTTCGCAGGCTCTTATCACACCCCGCTGGGCATCATCATTCCTTCTCCTGTGCATCCCCTATGTTGAAATTCCTGCCTCCTACTCATAGTATGACGTGGAGCAGGACGCCAGTGTCGGTCTGGTGCATTGTGGGGGCATATCAGCTGTACGGCACGGCTTCAATATTGCTCACTGCACATATGCCGGAAGTAGACCGTACAGCCCATACACCCGCATACTGCGCAGGACCACAACTGGCGTCTAGCTGCACGTCATCATATGAGGAGGAGGCGAGAATTTCAAAACGGGACGAGAGGAGAAGGAATGATGACTCCCAGCGGGGTGTGATAAAAAGCCTGCGAGGGGGGAGTATGGAGACTCAGAGACCGCCTAAATCAGTCTATGCCGTAGACTGGAGCCCTCATTATCATTATAGTGCAGATTTATCTCAGAGAGGGCTGGTTAGGGATGTGTTCACAAGGTGCAGGGATAGGTAGTGGTAGGATAGGGGGCTAAAACCTGACAGGTTCCCTTTAATGACATATTGTATAATATTATGTTGGCACTTCTATCACTGTTCCAATGTAATACAGGATCCGAAAACTGGTAAAAGTAAATCCTATCTCACAACTAGCACTTTATCGGCTACATTTTGGTGAAAACCGTCTGATACTGCTGGATGCAAAGATTTTGCAATACATATTTTAGATGGCGTAATGGTTCTATCTGATGTGAATGGTCATGGTGTGATCTTACAATGCTGGTCATGAGAGACTTCTCATTTAGCTGATTTGGATTATTAGAACTTACTGTAATTAAATTCCTCTGCTTATGTCATCATGTATACTAATGCCAAACCTGGGTTATTTTCCTAGGCTCCCTGCGTTGATGAGGTTTCCAAGAACAAACTGCAAGTGGTTGGTAGCTGGGTTACTAGTGCTGAGCACCCTACTCAACAATATAGTGGGGTTAAAGGGAACCTGTCAGCTAGTTTATGCCTCCCCAGCTATCACTGTCTGTACCTGTAGCTTTATAATACCAGTCTAACCATCCCTGTCTGAGCTCATAGTGTAATGTGAAAGGTGAAAAAAAAGCATTTATACACTTACATTTCCTTATGTAATGAGGCAGTCAGTCTGCAGTTTGGAGGATGGAGACTGTTTGGCAGGTTGTTAACATTTCAGCCTTGTGCTAGAACATGTTGGGAGACCTGATGTGATGTCACAACCATGTGAATACAATAGGCGGAGCTAAGTTCTCATAGTACATCATACGTTTGCTGACTTAGCTCCGCCCACTATGGTCATATGATCGTTACATCACACAGGTCCTTTAGCCATGCAAGTTAATATTGAGTTAACTATTATCCTGCCAGACAGTCCCCCCTCCTCCAAGGTGGGGTCTGAAATGTAAGTGTATAAATGCTATTCTTTCACCTTTCACATTACACTATGAACTCAGACAGGGATGATTAGAATAGTATTAGGAAGCTGCAGGTACAGATAGTGATAGCTGGAGAGGCATAAACCAGCTGACAGGTTCCCTTTAACTGTGCTGTTGCTCAGGGCGTCATTTTTCAGGATGGAATAGGCATCAATGTTTGAGTTGATTTTTATGACAGTTCTTATCCAACTGTCCAACTGGCTTGTATGGCAGTGCAAGTGGCTCAAAATTACTACTATGTTTTGTCTTATTTAATATTATTTGTGATTTATTACTGTATGTACATTTTTTATTTATCTACATTACAGTTCAAAAGTTTGGGGTCATTTACAAATTTCCTTATTTTTGAAAGAAAAGCAATTTTTTTTTCAATGAAGCTAACATTAAATGAATCAGAAATACACTCTATACATTGTTATGGCTCCTTTACAAGCAGCTACAGGTAACAGGTTTTCCACAGGTAACTTACTGGTTGCAGTGAAATCATGGAGACATAGTTCTATCTTGTTGCTGTGTACAAATGGAACTATGTCTCCATGATTTCACTGCAACCAGTAAGTTACCTGTGGAAAACCTGTCACCTGTAGCTGCGTGTAAAGGGGCCATTAATGTGGTAAATGACTATTCTAGCTGCAAACGTCTGGTTTTTAATACAATATCTAGAGTACATAGGTGTATAGAGGCCCATTTCCAACAACCACCACTCCAGTGTTTTAATGGTACATTGTGTTTGTTAACTGTGTAAGAAGGCTAATGGATGTTTAGAAAACCCTACAAAACCCTTCTACAAGTATGTTAGCACAGCTGAAACCGGTTTGGCTGATTAGAGAAGCTATAAAATTGACCCTCCTTTGAGAAGGAGGTTGAAAATCATGAGCATTATATTAGTTTGTTCTATGAAATTCTCAAAATGGCCAGAAAAAGAAAACTTTCATGTGAAACTCAACAGCCTATTCTTGTTCTTAGATAAGAAGGCTATTCTATGCGAGAAATTGCCAAGAAACTGAAGATTTCCTACAACGGTGTGTACTACTCCCTTCAGAGGAGAACACAAACAGGCTCTAACCAGAGTAGAAAGAGAAGTGGGAGGCCCTGCTGCACAACTGAGCAACAAGACATGTACATTAGAGTCTCTAGTTTGAGAAATCGACGTTTCACATCTCCTCATCTGGCAGCTTCATTAAATAGTACCCGCCAAAGGTCTGCAATGCTATAATTGCTGCAAAGGGAGCATTCTTTGATGAAAGCAAAGTTTGAAGGAGAAAATTATTATTTCAAATAAAAATCATTATTTCTAACCTTGTCAATGTCTGGACTATATTTTCTATTCATTTTGCAACTCATTTGATAAATAAAAGTATGAGTTTCTATGGAAAAACAAAATTGTCTGGGTGACTCCAAACTTTTGACTGGTAGTATAATTTTTTTGGTGTGGGGGGGATTCTTTAATCATTCCTCTTTACAATGATTACATGAACATAGTAATTGAATACACTGTTTCCCCGAAAATGAGACACCGTCTTATATTAATTTTTGCTCCAAATGTTGCACCATGTCTTTTTTGGGGGGGCGTCTTATCCCCATCATCCCCCACTCTCCATCTGTAGCCCCCACCATCCTCCAATATCCCTCTGTGGCCTCCGTCATCCTCCAATAACCCTCTGTAGCCCCCACCATCCTCCGATATCCCTCTGTAGCCCCCCATCATCCTCCACTATCCCTTTGTAGCCCCTATCATCCTCCACTGTCCCTCTATAGCCCCCATCATCCTCCAATATTCCTCTAGCCACACACAGTCAGACACATCACCGGAGCCTGCGGGAGCTTATCGCTGCCACCGCCACTTGATGTCACCCGTGTGTATGTAGCCAGGCGCCGTAAATGTACGATGGTAAGCCATCAGCCAATCAGGTGGCTGCTGGCGTCTGATTGGCCGCTGCATTACTGTACATCTACACTAAGCGGGGCAGATGACCTCTGTACAGGAGATGTACAGTAATGCCGCGGCCAATCAGACCTGATTGGCTGATGGCTTACCATCGTACATCTACGGGGTCTGGCTACGTACACACCGGGTAACATCAAGCGGCGGCGCCGATGGTGGCAGCGGTAAGCTCCGAAGGAACAATGGCGGTGGCAGAGGCACCTAAGTAGATGAGTATACATTTTTTTTTTGCCTGCCTGTCACATCTTATTTTCCAGGGGAAGGGTGCCTTATTTTCGTAGGAAACATGGTATATACAAGATATTGTATAGGAAAAGCTTTTTTTACATGTAGATTTGCTAGATACAGCTACACCCTACTCCAGTTTAAGGGTAAGCGCCCACGATCAGATTCAGGGCGCAATGGATTTTCGCTGTGTTCTCTTGCCAAGAACACTCACGCCTCTGCAAGTATAAATTGACATGCTGTTTACTATATGGATTTTAGTATTAGGGTACAGACACACTGGCGTGAAACTTGGATGAGTGCAATGTGTAATGTTATCGCATTGCACTCGGACCAATGTTATTCAGTGTCTGAGAGCACATTGAGGAGTGTCGGATGCTTTTTTCTCATCCACAATCTGGATGAGAAAAAAGTTGCAACATGCTGCGACAGTATGCGATTCACGCGTGAGACTCGTCAATGCAAGTCTATGGGTCTAACAAAATCATGGACCGCACATGGACCGCCAACGGACTATCCGAGAGGCATCCATTATTTTCACTGATATATTCTCATTCTGCAGCTCAGACAACTGGAAAAAATGTTCCTGTAAATAATTGTACAGTAAAAGCTGCTGAGAAAAAAAACTGATTGCACGCGGATGTCAAACAGATGTTATCTGAGAAAAATGTTGGACACTCGCATAGCACTTGCATGCAAAATGGAGCAAAAAACAGATGAATGTACCCAATTTGTTATATATTTTAGGAGTCGGTCCATTTTTGGCTCCACCAAAATGGGCTCCAACCCCGACTCCACAGCCCACGCTGCAGGTCTGTGGGCCGCCCCCTTCCCATTTGGCATGCTGCAGCTCTACGGGCTGCCCCTCCCCAATATTGCATGCCAATCAGTCCTGCAGCAGAGAGACAATGCATCCTGCACCAGGGGCCTACAGAGAAATAATGGACACCTTAGTAGAAGTTCTTATTGCCCCCACAAAATATTTGCCTGGGTCACATAATAACATATCTCACAACTGCTCCCTTACAAAGTAATTTTCCTCCTATTGAAGCCCCAGGATTCCCCTTTCATTACTGCCATAAAGTGTGATGCCATCACAACCCTCAAACAGCCCTGCATAAAGTATAAAGGCTCCTCACACCCCTCCAAGTATTATCATGCCCCCCACAGAGTTCAACAACTAGTACACACGCAGATCTGCTCCGCACGACATGTACACACGCAGCTCTGCTTTGTATGACCTATACACACGCAGCTCTGCTCCATACACCTAGTACACTCCCAGCTCTGCTCCGTACACAAGCGGCTCTGCTCAGCACACCTCATACACTCTCCGCTCTGCTCCATACACCTCATACACTCTCAGCTCTGCTCCGTGCACCTCGTACACACTCGGCTCCGCTCCGTACACCTTGTACACACTCGGCTCTGCTCCGTACACCTCATACACTCTCCGCTCTGCTCTGTACACCTCGCACACACGCGGCTCCGCTCCGTACACCTCGTACACACTCGACTCAGCTCCGTACACCTCGTACACACACGGCTCCACTCCGTACACCTCGTACACTCGCTCTGCTCCGTACACCTCATACACACTCGGCTCTGCTCAGTACACACTCGGCTCCGCTCCATACACCTCGTACACACTCGGCTCTGCTCCGTACACCTCATACACACATGGTTCTGCTCTGTACACCTCGTACACACACACTCCACTCCGCTCCGCACACACTCGACTCAGCTCCGTACACCTCGTACACACACGGCTCCACTCCGTACACCTCGTACACACTCGGCTCTGATCCGTACACCTCGTACACACTCGTCTCTGCTCCGTACACACTCGGCTCCACTCCATACACCTCGTACACACTCGGCTCTGCTCCGTACACCTCGTACACACTCGGCTCCGCTCCGTACACCTCATACACACATGGTTCTGCTCTGTACACCTCGTACACACACTCCGCTCCGTACACCTCGTACACACTCGGCTCCGCTCCGTACACCTCGTACATACTCGGCTCCGCTCCCTACACCTCCTACACACACTCGGCTCCGCTCCGTACACACTCGGCTCCGCTCCGTACACCTCGTACACACTTGGCTCTGCTCCGTACATATCGTACACACTCGGCTCTGCTCCATACACCTCGTACACACTTGGCTCTGCTACATCCACACAGTAAATCCCTCCTGACCCCACACATAAACTTTACCTCATCCATCACCATGACAACGAGCACAGCAGGGTCCTGCATACACTGAGGAGCTGATCATCTGACCCCTGACTCCTCCCCTCGTGTGACATCATCACAGGTCCTGTAAGGACAGAGCAGTATGCCTCTGTCCGTACAAAAGTTAACCCATCTCGTGTCAAACACATTTAACCCTTCTGCCTCTTATCCCACACTATGTAACTATCTGTCAGCCGTGTCCTCAGCTGACAGCTCCCTGCAGACTTGAGCTCGCATATAAGGTAATAGTAGTACATGATGTCAGGCAGCAGTGATATGAATGAGCCCACACCCCCTCTCCACCTGAGTGCTCAGCCCAGCGGTGCCCAATGTCTGTGCAGCAGACAGCAATACAGATTGCATCGCTGATCCCCGCACTAGTCCTCCTCCTCGTCCTCTCAGCGCCCGCCGGATGTCGGATAGCATCAGCACAGCAGGCTGAGGTGGTGGGCGGGAGCGATGGCGGGCCTGATGAGGAGGGAAGGGGGAGCAAAAAAAAAAAGTAAATAAATAAAACACGCTCAGGCGCCGCCCCCTGAATGCCGCCGCCCTAGGCACGTGCCTACAAGTACCTAAGGGCAAATGCGGCCCTGGCTGTTGCTCGGGAAGTTGTGCCACATGTCAATTTATGCTGCGGAAAAAGAGGCACAGTCTTCATTAGATTTCTATAAATCCCATACACTGCTTGCACTGCAGAAAACCAATGATTTGGACGCATTGACAATACCCTGCGTCCAAAGCACTGATGACACGGGCTTGCAGACTAACAGATCTGTGACCAAATTACACAACATAAATTGCATGCATTACTAAATAGGTTTCTAAGGCCTGATGAGTTGGATGTACTTATTGTGAAAATCCATTCGGATTGCTTTCATCTTATCTTTTTAAAATACTCATGTTATATCAGGAATAAAGATGAAGAAATACATTTAAATTGAAGTGGAATTGAATTCTACCTGAATGTTACAAAAATCTGTATTCAACAAACTGCAGATTTTTTATAAATCACTTCCAGGCAGACTTAACTTAGGATCTGTGATAGAAAGCCGAAGCTCTGCCACAGTTGTGCCAATTGTGAATGTTGATCTGCACAAAGATTAGCACTATTTTTGCTAAGTTTCTACAAAAAGACAGGGTATGTGCACACATTAAGTATTTGGTTGTGGAAATTTTAGCACCATTTATGCATCTCTTATGGCCACTTTACACGCGGCTACATTTCTAGGGTTTCCACAGGTAACTTACTGGCTGCAGTGAAATCATGGAGACATGGTTCTATCTTGTTGCTGTGTACAAATGGAATAATGTCTCCATGATTTCACTGCAGCCAGTAAGTTACCTGTGGAAACCCTAGAAATGTTGCCGCGTGTAAAGGTACCATAAGCGGTAAAACTCAGTCACAAAATGTGTGGTTTTTAAATGCATTTTTCAAAGCATTCAAAGCATTTTACACCTGCTTTTTTCCAGCATTTTTTGACATAAATGAATGCTGTAGAGGAGTGTTCCCCAACTCCCCTTCTCAAGGATCAACAACAGTGCAGTTTTCAGGATTTTCTTAGTATTGCACAGGTGATAATTTAATTACCTATACAGGTGATAATTGTAATAACTATGCACAACCCTGAAAGGCTGGGATACCCTTTTCACTAGTCCCAGTAAAAGAGTCCTGCCATCCTGGTAAAGGTACGACCATTCCTCATTAGATACAAACCTGGTCCATTAACAGGATTATATCTGGACCAGAAACCAGCCTACAGTATCATGTAAAATTAAACCGAAACATGGAAGTGGGAATTCATGGATCGAGATAAAAAAGTAACCCAGGATTAAATTATATATTTAATCACCGTAGATAAGCACATTATTTACATGATAGATTTACAGATGTTATAGTCAGATGTTCAAATAAAGAAAGTACTTACAAAAGGTATATGCAGACAAACGTAAAGCAGTTACCCATTATTATTTACTGTCTTGGACATTGAGGCACTGTGGAGCCAGGGTTTCCTTGGTTACTTCCAGCACCAGACATGACATTATCTGCCTACATAAAGAACACTGAAGAAATAGATATGGTGGACACCTTTTAACCCCTGACACAACCAAACCCCAAGTGACCTCATGTGGGGACTGTCTATTGAATGGGCTCCGAACTACAGAGAACTATAAAATCTCAAATTTCTTCATATCTCTGCTTCTGAATGTGTCACACAAGATATTGGCGTCATATTTCCTATTATAATTGTACAGGTTCATACATAGGAAACATGACGTGTCTACTGTCGTCCAGCGGCTAGTTTTTAATTTGAGGCTGATAGATATTATTTTCGTCCTTTTCTCCTGAGGCTGAAAATAAGCATACCTTAATTGTTGGAGCAACACACACCCCAATATTTATACTTTTCTACGTGTGCCAAACTGTCAGCTTGATTATTCCTGGGAACTGCAGTTGCCCACCCTTTGGTCTCCATGAAAACAAACTTTTCCTGCAGTAATTTTTGATAACCACCAAGGTAAAGCATATAGTAGGGTGATTTTACCAAACCAGGAAGGTCCCAGCCTAAAAATACAGTGTGTTTAAGTGTGCATTAAAATGCATCTACAAGTGTGCCTCTAATTAACTCAGATGTTGACAATACACCTATCAGAAGTCTCCAAACAGATGACATTATCATATGGGCTGACCCAATTTGTTTAAAGGCATGGTAAACTTACTGTATGTAACCTTGTGACTTTACAAAAAGTACTAAAAATGCCTTAAAGCAAACCTGTCAGCTCGCTTTAGCCCCCTAACCTATCACTACTTTTCCCTGCACCTTGCTAGCACATCTCTAACCATCCCTGTCTGAGCTAAAACGGAAATATATTGTCTGTAAACAACTAAATAGTAACATACATATTTTCATGCAAATTATTCAAATCTCCACCCTCTGTGTGTATGACGCTGTTCCAGCTTCATTTCCGCATCTACACAGTGTAAAAACTTCTTGGGTGCACTGAGCAGCTTCATTATGCTCAGTGCGCATGCCCAGAAGGCTCATGCCGTCAGGTAGGAGTGCTGACCATGCAAACTGAGCATAATGAAGCCGCTGAGTGCACCCAAGAAGTCTTTACACTGTAAAG
The DNA here is from genome assembly GCA_033576535.1 of Allobates femoralis. NCBI lineage: Eukaryota > Metazoa > Chordata > Amphibia > Anura > Aromobatidae > Allobates > Allobates femoralis. The sequence continues at coordinate 383,159,308 of JARQOC010000003.1, forward strand.
ATGCGGAAATGATGCTGGCACGGCGTCATACACACAGAGGGTGGAGATTAAATCGCAGGCTGAGAGTGCGCAAGGGAAATCTATTATCATGCCCAGCGGGGTGTGATGAGAGCAACGAGGGGTGGAAACAGTGTGCCAGAGCCAGCCCATGTCAGTCTACAGACATAGACCAGGCTATTTGCATGAAAAAGTTACTATTTCATTTTTTACAGACATTATAGTAGAGTTTTAGGTCAGACAGGGATGGTTAGCAATGTGCTAGTAAGGTGCAGGGACAAGTAGTGATAGGTTAGGGTGCTAAAACGAGCTGATAGGTTCCCTTTAAAACATTCTCTCTCATTATTCTGGCATTTGACAAATACTAATAATTATGGTAATCCTAATTGACCTAAAACGGGAAAGGTTTATTCTGATTTCATGTCAGATAGTGAGAAAAACATGCATGTGTGTCTTTTTATATAGTGCATGTAAACTTCTGGTTTAAACTGTATATGGTCCACATGACAATATTGCCTGGACCTGAAACATACAGGACTATGTAAAGAGCATTTTGTTGCTAAATACAACTAGTGTTTTATCAGTGGTAGGAACAAATGCATTATTTTTGGCCAAATGTATTCTTTTCATGCTCCTAAAAACAAAGGTTTTCATCATCTTGTAAAAATGGTCATTTCAAAATAGTTAAGTAATAGAGGAAAGGGATTAAAACTTGTCCTCAGGGGACCTGAGACAAGACCCGATCTCCATTTGTGACAATGAAAAGACATATACCTCATTAACATATGAATGGGGTTACTTTGCATATGACTTGCATTTGCATGCTCCCAATTCAACTCCAGCCATAGAATTCCAGTGGGAGCAGCCGGACTAACTCTGGCCATGTGTGCCAAGAAGCCTTTTCATTCTGTTTGCCATGAGCTTTTGTAATGTGTGCCAGAAGGTCAGTGCTTTGTGAAATGAGAGCTTGACTGATGTCCTTTAAAAAAAAGTGGCCACATTGTCAATGTTTGATCTCTTTTTGAATCTTTTATTCTACAGGCCTCTTATGATAAGTTAAGTTAAACCATAACTTTGTGATAATTATAGCATTTCACAATAACTGCAGCGCTGGTCTAATATATCTTTTTAGAATGCTTCAACTAAAGTGTATAAAACCTCCCAACTCTCCCAACTATATTTGAGATAAAGAACTGTAGACATGTTGAATTTCAACACCCACTCCTTCTCCTGGGATGTCCTCTGTCAGAAGTCTATAACAGCAACTTATTTCCCTTTCTCCCTACAGAACAGTTGCATGCTTAGTGGAGCCAATGTATCATGGGCTCAGGAGAGATAGCTTATAGGCACGTTCATTCGACAGACATTTAAGGATTTCGGAAAGAAAGAAAAGAGAATTCCAGACTTGCTTCAGCATTTGTGTACAGTTGTTAGATCACTGAAAGAATGAAGTGTTAGATGGATCAACAACATGTGCTGTAGTGGACAACTTGCTGTCATGTTTCCCCCAATAAACACAATTCAGATAGAAAGCAATATAATGAGGTAATTGATCATTCATAGTATAATTCTTTTTATTTGGGTCATGTGAACTCATGGTGCACCCTTTCCCTGGGAGTTACATTACTTTATAATATGCCTCAGTGTGTTACTAAAAGGAGTCACCCTCTCCGTCATTAGAACTGTCTATAAGATGGACATAACCACTAAGTGAAGACCAAAGCTCCTATCACCAATAATGATGATGACTGCACAGCTCCTATCACTCAATGATCATTGAGTAGTTGACAGTTCCTGATCTTGCTTAGTTTATACCTATAAAATACTAACTAATTTAGGAGAATATAGAAGAAAGGATAATTACAACATTACTATAACAGGAGTGAATAATAATGGCTCTAGCTGACCATGTTATATTGAGCTCATGAATGTCATGAGATTGAAAGCAGAACATAGAGGAAAGAAAAATTCAGATTGAAATCTTTGAATCAAGATGGAGGCTAAATAGAAGCTGAACTACATGGTATTAAATAACATGTAAACTACCGTAAGTGTATATTTTGATAAACAGGGTGGAGTTTGCAGGGAAGAAAATAATATATTTACTGGACTGGTTTGTTACACTTGTATTATTTGAAAAATATACTCTACTGCATTTTTATTTGCAGGACAATATGTCTTGTATTGCCCATTAAGAATGTTACTCCTAGCACAAGCCCAATAAAATGTCAAGTTCAAGTAAAAATATGCATATTTAAAACTTACATCTGGCAACTTTGTTCATGTATAGGTTTTACAATGAAAAATTATACTGTTTATTTTTACTACAGGGATTATCCATTTTATATTTTTTACTTTGTACCTAAGAATTTACAGGCAGATAATTGCTAAGTACCTGCCTGTTGTGCCCAGCTCAGTTCTCTGCCATCACAGAGCTGTCCCGGACCTCTCCTACCAGCCATTCTGCGGCTCCTGTTGATGTCATGTTGTCAGGGCTGCAACTTCTCTTCCGCTTTGCTGACAGGACAGGATTGATTGACCGTGGCTCCCTGCTTCCTAAATGTGGGCAGCTGGCTGTTGGTCAGCATGTTGTCCACTGTCACACCCTATCAATAGAGCAACCCGGAAGAGGAAGAGCTGCTCTGTGACATGAAGCAGCAGAATCACTGGAAGAAGCCATGTGTGACCATTCTGAAACAACACCAGATAGAATAGACAAGTACTTAGCAACTACCTGCATGGTAGTTTATAAGCCCATAATTAAAAAAAAAATGTCCTGGATAACCCCTTTAAAGTTGTGTAATTTTGAGAGGTGTCATGGATTTAGAGACCCCTACAGAATGGTGAACAGATTTGATCATATGTCCGTGTTTCGCAGCTAGGTGTGATGCAATTATCCAGTAAATGGACAAGAAATCTTCACTGCAGTTTGGAGCAACTTTTTGATACATAAATGATACCTGTATATTATATACACATCAGTTAAAAATCTAGAATTGGCCATTATGGAAATGACAAGATTACTAACGTTTAAAAAAAATTGCCTCTGTCTACAGTTTTCCATTTTTCCAATGGACTTTATTGTTCAAAAAAACGTACAGGGTGTGGAATACCTTTTTGCAAGATGACTATATAGCAGTGTTTTGGCCAGGAGTGCTAAGGACCCATCAGTAATTTTAACTCTGGGGGCCGCTGTTCAGCTACATGTACATATTATATTATATTATCATCAGTCAAAAATTATCTATGCTTTTTATTAATAAACTGTCAGTTTGTTAAACAATTGATGAGATGCAGGCCAATGTCTGCACATAGTAAATCAAGTGTATTGCTCAAACTATTTCTCATGAAGGGTGGGGGGTACTCCTGCATCGGGGCCTATCAAGAATTTATCTGCTCCTGATGGGACAGTCTGCGCTTGCTGTATGGAATACCATAGAGACCTTCACTATTCTATTCAGTTCAGAAAAGCATGTAGACTTTTTTGGTCTTTGTCACATGAATAGTGGACTATGGACATATTTAAAGGGTTGTCCGGGCTTTTGCTATAATTCATATGTGTGTCTAGGCTGCAAAATGTTGACAGTTTGTAATATACATGCTTTCAACATTTTGCATAATTACCTAGTTATCACATATTTGCAACAGCGAGAGAACGTCTGTGCTTGTATTGGAGCTGCATGTAAATGGGAAACTGGTCGTTTCCTCCCAGTTTCCTCCAAACACGCCCCCTCCCCACTCTACACTATGGCCAACCACCCCCAGGACTCCTACAGGCCAGTCCCCTCCACAGTCTCAGTATGGCCTGCCACCCGCAGGGCTCCCACAGCCTGCCCAAGCCCCTAATGCCACCACCCACCCCCATTGTACACAGCGGTTTCCACTGCACTGATACACTGTGCCAAATCCGCTGCTGTGAAGGCAATTCGGCACACTGTGTCAGTGCAGTGGGGACAGCAGCATGTGTGTGCGCTCACCCTGTAGGCTCTGTGCAGCCGGGAGCCACAGTCCGCACTCTGCAGCTTAGGACCCTGTGCCATGGAGCCCGATGCTTCTCTCCATACCTGTTGTACCATAGAGCACAGAATCGGTGGAGTTGTCCTCTCTATACTGTTCCACTGGCTCTGTGCTCTATGGTTCTGGAGGTATGGAGAGAAGCATCGGGCTCCACAGCACAGACTCCTGGGCTGCAGAGTGCAGACCTTGGCTCCCCTGCACAGAGCCCACAGGGTGAGCGCACACACATGCTGCAGTCTCCACTGCACTGACACATCGTGCCGAATGACCTTCACAGCAGCGGATTTGGCACAGTGTATCAGTGCAGTGGGGATCGCTGTGTACAATGGGGGTGGGTTGTGACATTAGGGGCTGGGGTGGGCTGTAGGAGCCCTGGAGATGGCCGGCCATACTGATACTGGGGAGGGGGCGGGCCTGTAGGAGCCCTGGGGGTGGCTGGCCATAGTGTAGAGTGGGGAGGGGACTTGTTTGTAGGAGACTGAGAGGAAACGACTAGTTCCCCATTTCCATGCAGGCTCCAATATAAACGCGCCCCCTGGACGTTCACTGGCTGCCGCAAATAGGTGATACCTGGGTAACTATGCAAAATGTTGACAGCATGTATATTACAAACTGTCAACATTTTGCAGCCTAGATACCCATATGAATTATAGCAAAAGCCCGGACAACCCTTTAATGTTGTTTTTCATATTCAGACTTGTTTCTCTAAATCAAGCACACTTAATCAATAATCTGGAAGGCCCTCAATATCAGAGTGATGGAAAACCATTTAAAGGGATCGTGTCACCCCCAAAACACCTCAAAACCTATTAAAAGCTGTCCCTAAAGCATAGTGACACTTACCCTACACTCCTTTTAGCTCCTAAATGCAGCAAGTGACATTGAAGAAAAATGTTATTATAGTACCTCATTATGGATGATAATGAGTGACTATGCTATTCATAGTCACCCTGGCAGGCGCTCCCTCTTCATGTTATCACGCCTCCATAGGCGTGATCTTGTAATCTGATTAAAATGCGCGCCTCCCCGCCGCTCTGTGGTGTCTCTGCCGGCCTGTAGTGGGGCTGGGTGACGCGATACGCGTCATTTCCGGCGCCGGTGACGTATGTACACCCGCGCCGCTGTTGGCTTCAAGATCCGCACTGCGCATGCGCATGCACAGTGCGCGTTTTGAAGCTAACAGAGCGGCGCGGGTGTATACGTCACCCAGCGCCGGAAATGACGCGTATCGCGTCACCAAGCCCCAATACAGGCCGGCAGAGACACCACAGAGCGGCGGGGAGGCGCGCATTTTAATCAGATTACAAGATCACGCCTATGGAGGCGTGATAACATGAAGAGGGAGCGCCTGCCAGAGTGACTATGAATAGCATAGTCACTCATTATCATCCATAATGAGGTACTATAATAACATTTTTCTTCAATGTCACTTGCTGCATTTAGGAGCTAAAAGGAGTGTAGGGTAAGTGTCACTATGCTTTAGGGACAGCTTTTAATAGGTTTTGAGGTGTTTTGGGGTGACACGATCCCTTTAAATGGGTTTTCCATCACTCTGATATTGAGGCCTTCCAGATTATTGATGGACTTTTCAGTAGCCATACACAGCTCTGTACATTATGTAGTAACCGTGCATGGAATACCACCTTAGTCAAACTTACTTTAATAGAACTGAAGGCACAGAAAATGCAGTACCAGATGCAGTCACTATAATCTGTATGGAGGTATACCTCTTAGCTATCTAATTGGTGGGAGTGCTGGAAATACTGATATAAAAATAATGACCATTGCTAAAAATAAGCCGTCAATACCATAGGTCCCAGAAGACGGTTTTAAGAGCTATGGTTAAACATTAAGAATGCAATTCTGTGCGGCATCACCGGTGCACAGCAAGAAAGATATTGTGTAAATCTGTCTTTGAAGCAAATCTGGATGAAAAGTAAAATTAATATATGTAAAAATCCATCTAATGGGCATTCATTTGATGCATTGCTTAAAAGAATACAAAATTGATGTTCTCTGGGTCATTAATCACCCAAAAATGGATGAATTAAAAATGTTTGACAAAATTCCATTCATATATAAATGATATACAGTGTTACTTTGAGCTTGGAAAGGCACAAATAGCCAGATCACCTGCACAATAAAAAACTCAGTAGGAAAGTTTTAAAGGCTAGAATTTCTAGTCTGATATGCCTTAAGCTTTCCTTGTATTTTCTACACCATGGGAGGCAAATCATTTCTAGTGAGGGATATTTTCTGCTCCTGAACATTTTTTCACCCTGTGTGGGAAACAAAATATATCACATGTTCTTGGTATAAAACAGCATGATAGCGATGGACCTGCCGACTGAACTGCATGAGGTGCCATGTACCATTCTGCCTGTTTAAAGCTGCAGACTCAAAAGCTTGCCCACTTGTTGACTAATGTAAAAAGACTGGATCAGAATTACTGTATTCTCAGGAATCATACTTCTCTGAGCTTGTAGTCATTTTATCACTACTTTTTTTCCGAACTGACAAAGTTTATTGATTAGTTTAAAACATAGATCATCATGAAAGGGTTGGATTTCATTGCAATTTTACAACATGCCATTCATATCATGAAATCCAAAAAGTAGATCAATATACCTCCATACAAAATGTACTTGATACAGGGAGTGTTAAAATATGCTTGTTCTGGAAATAAATTGTAAGGATTTACACTTTCCACTAATATTTTTGTATGACTAGAATAAAGACTGATTTGTCAACCATAACTATTGGACATTGTTAATATTTGGATGCCATAAGTGACTTTAAGGGATATGAAAAAAAAACTGTATAAGTAGTATATTGTTAGAACATATTTGAGGAATTTATGAACTCTATTCAGATACAATTGTATATTCAAAATAATAGCAGTCCAGTATGACTCACCAGATTGTTCACTGTTTTTGATATAGATTATATTACCACGTCAAACAATTTACCAGTTGGTGCAGTAGATTCCTAGAAAACTAACAGACTCAGCATTCATGAGCTGAATGTTTTTGAGTCTGTGTATAATTAATTGAAAGGGGATGTGCTCAAAATAATAGCAGTGTAGAGTTCAATTAGTGAGGTCAATCATTCTGTGAAGAAACAGGTGTGAATCAGGTGGCCCTTATATAAGGGTAAAGACAGCACATGTTGTACATACATTTCTCCTTGAAAGCCTGAGCTATATGGGTCGTTCGAGATAATGTTCAGAAGAAGAGTACCTTGATTAAAAAGTTGATTAGAGAGGGTAAAACTTATAAAGAAGTACAGCCAATGATAGGCTGTTCAGCTGAAATGATCCTAATTGGCCTAAAATGGGCAAGGTTTATTTTGATTTAATGTCAGATAGTGAGAAAAACATGCATGTGTGTCTTTTTATTTAGTATATGTAAACTTCTGGTTTCAGCTGTATGTGATGCCATCTTTGTTTGCCCACATTTGTGCACGGTCATGTACAGTAGAGAAAATCAGTGTATCTCAAGACTGCTTGGTATAAAGTCTACAATAGACATTCATTATAGTGAGGATATTTGAATAACGTCTACTATAGTATACAGCTGGCTAAATGGTGTATAAGGAGTTTAAGTAGCAAAAATTAAAGAATGTAAAACACCATGCACATACTGTAGAAGATTCCACAATTACTGGATTTGTGTTCTTTAATAACTTTGGTACAAGACAAGAAAAGTAAAGTGTATTTGTATCTTGTTATGTGAGTGTTAGGGACAGTATATAATGCCCTCCATTTTTTGGTACAACCATCCTTATATACTTCTACCACTTTGAAATAAATCATTACCCCCTCTTCTACTCTAAATCACCAAGAATCAAGCTCTTCATAGACCACCAATGTTAGTGACATTACCTCTCCACATATATACATCACCAGGGTAGTTGTTTCCCTATTTTCTGTTGTCTAAACTTGGTTGCATCTTATAGTCAGGTGCATCTTATAGTCCAAGTAATATAAGTACATCTTTTAGTGTGTATAAGGCAGGAAAACATAGACTCTGTGTATTGTCTGTCATTGCTAATTTACCACATTGAATGTTTTTGTTAACACATAAATAACATGTATATTACAAAACTAAATGAAATTAAAGCTATGTTAAAAGATAATTACTCCTTATGGTACCTTTACACGCCGCTACAGAAGGTTGGAAACAACCGGGTGCCTCACGTGCACGAGCACGTTCCAACGGTTGCAAACGGTACCCGATACCGCCTTTACACGCCGCTACAAGGTGCTCTACAGAAGGTTTAATCTATCTCTGGAGGCACCGCCGGGTGCCACAAGTTACCTTTTGAAGAGCACCGTCCCTCATTTACACGCTGCTACAGAAGGTAATATGGGAGGACCTGGTGCAGCAGGGACAACACATAGGCGTGCCAGAGTTGTGGATTACGAGACGCTCGTACGATGATTGGACAATGCAATAGCATCATGATTGGCCAGCCAGCGCAGGAAGGCTGGTTAATACATGATGCTATTGCAATTGTGTAGTGTGACTGGTCAGCTCCTTAAATATGCCGCCCTATGCAGCGACAACCAATTGTAACGCAGGAGCTTCCACCAATGATCGCTGAAGGGGGGTGGTTTCCCGAAGACTGTGTCACACCCCAGGGAGTTAACTAGGTGACGAAAAAAACCTTCCTGCCCCTCATTTAGACGCCGCTACCATCGGGTTGAAACCAACCTGTTTTAGAGCACTGCTCTGAAACAGGTGTCGACAGTGACGGGTGGCAACAACCTTGTTTACACGCCGCTACCTCGGGTTGTTTTGACGGTGCAAGATACAATTGTCTCCGACACCTGGTTGTTTCCAACCTTCTGTAGCGGCGTGTAAAGGTACCATTAAAGTTAGTGACTAGTAGTACCACTTTTTATAGCAATTATTTCCATCAACATGCTATAACATCCTGGTAGATGTTATGTGCTCACAATGATGTTTTTAAGCAGATTGTACCAGAAAGCTACCTGAAAAAGTACTCAGGAAACAAACAAAAGAATAAGCATATGAATTTCTATGTAAAAATGACTTGCGCTGCATATATTCAGGCTTTTGAGTATGTTAATGACATGAACATGTGCCATAGAAATAGCCGCTGAATAGTACAGTCCTCTCTCCAGAAAGTACGCTGTTGTTGCGGGATTTATATGGTGTATATGGTGGCTCAGTGGTTAGCACTGTATATGCTGGCTCAGTGGTTAGCACTGTATGGTGGCTCAGTGGTTAGCACTGTATGGTGGCTCAGTGGTTAGCACTGTATATGGTGGCTCAGTGGTTAGCACTTTATGGTCACTCTGGTTAGCAGTGTATGGTGACTCAGTGGTGAGCATTGTATGGTGGCTCAGTATTTATCACTGTGTGGTGGTTCAGTGGTTATCACTCTATATGGTGGCTCAGTGGTTATCACTGTATATGGTGGCTCAGTGGTTAGCACTTTATGGTGACTGAGTGGTTAGCACTGTATACGGTGGCTCAGTGGTTATCACTCTATATGGTGGCTCAGTGGTTATCACTGTATATGGTGGCTCAGTGGTTAGCACTGTATATGGTGGCTCAGTGGTTAGCACTTTATGGTGACTGAGTGGTTAGCACTTTATGGTGACTCAGTGGTGAGCATTGTATGGTGGCTTTAATGGTTAGCACTGTATGGTGGCTCAGTGGTTAGCATTGTATGGTGGCTCAGTGTTTATCTCTGTGTGGTGGTTCAGTGGTTATCACTCTATATGGTGGCTCAGTGGTTATAACTGTATGGTGGCTCAGTGGTTAGCATTGTATATGGTGACTGAGTAGTTAGCATTGTATATGGTGGCTCCGTGCTTAGCACAGTATATGGTGGGTCAGTGGTTAGGACAGTATATGCAGTATATGGTGGGTCAGTGGTTAGGACAGTATATGGTGGGTCAGTGGTTAGCACAGTATATGGTGGTTCAGTGGATAGCACTGTATATGATGGGTCAGTGGTTAGGACTGTATACAGTGGCTCAGTGGTTAGAACTGTATATGGTGGCTCAGTGGTTAGCTGTTAGCTGTGTCCCCCTGTGCTCTGCCCCTCTGTCTCCCTGTCCTCTGCCCTGTGTCGGCCTCTCCTCTGTCCCTGTGTTGTCCTGTCCTCTGCCCCGGTGTCTCCCTGTCCTCTGGCCCTGTTCTGTATGCCCCCTGTCCTGTGTGGCCCCTGTCCCCTGGCCTGTGTCCCCCTGTCCTCTGCCCCTGTTCTGTGTGCCCTCTGCCCCTGTGTGGCCCCTGTCCTCTGCCCCTGTGTGGCCCCTGTCCTCTGCCCCTGTGTGGCCCCTGTCATCTGCCCCTGTGTATCCCCTGTCCTCTGCCCCTGTGTGGCCCTGTCCTCTCGCCCTGTGTGGCCCCTGTCCTCTGCCCTTGTGTAGCCCCTGTCCTCTGCCCCTGTGTGGCCCTGTCCTCTGGCCCTGTGTCTACCTGTTCTCTGCCCCTGTTCTGTGTCCCCCTGTCCTCTGCCCCTGTTATGTGTCCCCCTGTCCTCTGCCCCTGTTTTCTGCCCCTGTCCTGTGTGGCCCTTGTCCTCTGCCTTCCACCGGTGTTAACATTGCAGGCTGTCTTCCTCCAGCCTCAATCTGTTTGGAGCCGGTCATGTTACAGGGCGGGCTGATGTGACGTGTCAGAGGGCCTGTCACATGACCGGCTCCAAACAGATTGAGGCTGGAGGAAGACAGGCTGCAATGTTAATGCTGGTGGAGGGTGAGAACAAAGCAGTGAGGGGAGAGGACGGAGCGGACGGGGGGAGGAGGAGGGAGAGCGAGCAGCCGGAAGAGCGTCTTTGCTACTTAGACTTCAGGCGCCTGTGTCGCTATCCCACAATGGCACCACGGTGCATTGTGGGATATCGACATAAGCCCTGGGAGTCTGTGACAACCATTATTGGTGATTATATAGTAGATTATATTGCATTTCAAGACAGGTACTTCATAAACATTTATGAGAAGACCATGTGGTAGGAAATGCAGACAAAAGCAATTTCTGAAAGCGAGTTATGGGGAGTGTTCATAATCTTTCAAAGGGCTTATTGAGTATCTTAACTCCTGCACCCCGACACTGGTTTTCGCCTTCCTAACCAGGCCATTTTTTTCAATTAACACCAGTGTCTCTTTATGAGGTTATAAATCTGGAACGCTTCAGCAGATCCCAATGATTTTGAGACTTTATTCATGACATATTGGACTTCATGTTAGTGGTAAGTTTAGGATGATAATTTCTGAGTTAATTTGTGAAAATGCTGGAAATTTGGCGAAAATTTTGCAATATTAAAACTTTTAATTTTTATGCTCTTAAACAAGAGATTTATGCCATACAAAATATCGGCCTATATGAAAGAAAATAAACAAAGGTGCAACATTAAAAAAACTGCACGCCTCAAACAGCTCAAAACCACATGCAAGAAGTTTATTAACTTTTCACAGGAACTAAAGCTATTTGGAAGGAAAAAATTTAAATTTTGCTTTCCCCAGAAAAATCTTAGTTTAGGCCCAAATTTTGTATATTCGCAAGGGTGACAGGAGAAAATAGACCCCAAAATGTGTTGTTCAATTTCTTCTGAGTATGCCAATACTCTATACGTGGTGGAAAACTACTGTTTGGGCTCAGAAGGGAAGGAGCGCCAATTCACTTCTTGAACTCAGAATTGTCTGTAATTGTTAGCAGACGCCATGTCGTGTTTGTAGAGACTCTCCCTCAAGTAACCCCATTTTGGAAACTACATCTTTCAAGGAATTTACTAAGATGTGTGGTCAGCACTTTGAACCTCCAGGCATTTCAAAGAATTTCTTAATGTTGAGCCGTGAAAATTAAAAATCAAAATTTTCCCACAAAAATGTTCTTTTAGCGGTACATTTTTAAATTTTTTTACAAGGGAAACAGGAGAAATTACACTGTATAATTTGTTGCGCAATTTCTCCTGAGAATGCTGATACCTCATGTTTAGGCACATGGCAGGACTTTGAAGGGAAGGAGCATCATTTAAGTTTTCAAATGTAAAATTGGCCGCAATTGCTTTCAGACACCATGTTGTGTTTGGAGAGCTCCTGATATGCCTAAACTGTGGATACCCCCCACACACACACAAGTGACCCCATTTTGGAAACTAGAAGCCTCATGGAATTTATCTAGATTTGTGGTGAGCATCTTGAACCCCCATGTGTTTTACAGAAGTATGTAACATTGAGCCGTGAAAATAATAAAAAGTTATATTTTCCCAAAAAATGTTATTTAAGTCCCAAATCTTTTTCACAAGGCTAAAAGGAGTGCATTCACCATAGAAACTGAACATTTCACATTGATCCTGTGCTCTATGCTGAACACTTACATTAGAGTTTCCAGCTACACATATGTGATTCAGGTGAAACTCCTGATGGATTCGTTTACTATAAGGAGCCTGCAGAGTTACCCCGGATTCTATTTGGCCTCTGTTCATAGGTGTCCTTCATTGGTGACCATCTCTTGAAAGGTGCACAAAACTGTTATTGACCGCACTTTTGTGAACATCTGAAAAGTTGCGTAAAAAGTTGGACACCACGAGTCCACAGGCCAGACAGGAGTTCAAAGTGACTCCCTCTGCCTCATTACAATGAACTTTCCATTAGGAATTTTGTCTGAATCATATTTTAGAGATTTACATGTAAGTGCTCAACGTAGTGTTAAGTATGAGCTGAGACTTATTGCAACCTTAGGGAGGTTGAGACCAAATTAACAGCAGTTGGAGTATTATCTTTATTACTATTTTGTACACCATTCACTTTGTGGAATAAGTGATCAGGCCGCTTTATTCCTCAGCTCAGTACAATTACAGTGATACCAGATGTTATATAGTTGTTTTTTTTTTAGGTTTGGCTACTATCACACTATAAACAAACAAAGAGTCATTACTTTGAGTTTTTATTGTACAATTTTGGCAACATAATGTTTTTAGATCACTCCCTATTCCACTTTTTGTGAGGCAGAATCAAGAAGAAATAGCAATTCAGGAACATTTTTTTTTTTACTGCCATTCCTCCATGTTGTAAAAGTGGTACAACAGCTTTATTATTCAGGTTAGTACAATTACAGCAATACCAAATGGTAAAACAGCTTATTCTTCAAGTTAGTATAAATACAGCAACACCAAATTATTGTTTTTATTTATGTTTTGCTCCTTTTACACCATTTATAGCAAAAATATTTGATTTTGCATTCTGTATTCTGAGAACTACAGTATAGTTTTTTTTTATTTCTCCTCTGACAGAACTGCAAGGTGGCTTGTTTTTGTGGAACAAGATAAAGTTTTAAGCTATACCATTTTTAATTACACTGTGTTCCAAATTATTATGCAAAAAGAGTTTAGGAGTGATAAGGCTAGAAAATTTTTTTCATCAAAAGAGGGAAATAATGCCGCACTCACCACGGTTGAACCTTTTCTTCTTTTATTCAATTGTGCAATCCATGCGACTGAACAACACAGCAGGGAGGGGGTGCAGGGGAGGTGGACGACGGTTCAACGTTTCGCGGCCGTGTGCCGCTTCTACCCGCACACAAGTAGAAACGGGTCCGGTGGGCCAAACAATACATGAAGACTGACTTCCAAACTGTTTTGTTCATTGAGGAGTGCCGTGCAACACTCGATGGTCCAGATGGATGGAGTGGAGGATGGCTGGTTGATGGACACCCCATGAAAACACGGCTAAGGCGCCAACAAGGAGGAGGTGGAGTAATATTTTGGGCTGGAATCATGGGAGAGAGATTGTTGGCCCCTTTAGGATCCCTTTCGAAGGGGTAAAGATGAACTCCATAATCTATGTGGAGTTTCTAAAACAGCCCTTCCTGCCATGGTTCAAGAGGAAGAACCGTGGTTTCCGCAGCAAGATCATTTTCATGCATGATAATGCACCGTCTCATGCTGCAAATAACATAACACATCTGCATCTCTGGCTGCTATGGGCATAAAAGAGGACAAACTTATGGTGTGGCCACCATCTTCCCCTGACCTCAACCCCATTGAGAACCTCTGGAGCATCATCAAAAGGAGTGTCTATGATGGCGGGAGGCAGTTCACATCTAAGCAACAGCTCTGGGAGGGTATTCTGTCCACATGCAAAACAATTGCATTACTGCAATTACAGTCACCACGTCACATTGATGGACCTGTTCTGTTCCATTCTGCAACTAATCACATCCAGCCGCCACTGGGAATAGTTTATAAATGGGGGTTCCATGGTGCTACACTTCCACCAATCTAGCCTTGAGGACCTATCCTAAACTTAGCAAATAAATAAAGTATGGAAAACTCCTTTAAAAAGAAGTGCAGCAATAAGGGGTGCAAAGGTTTCTGTTGCAGCAGAGAATTTTATTATAAATGGCACATTGTAGATGGGACTTTCTGTTCTAGATTTTGTTTTAAGGGACAGAAGTTTTCTTTAAATCAAGGATGCATAACATTTTTTTCTTAAGTGTCACATTGTCAGTTTAAATGGGTTGTCCACTACTTGGACAACTTCTTCTCATTCCCCATGTTCACCCACATAAAAATAAAAAAGACTAGAATCATCTCCAGTGCAAGTGTGGTTTCAGCAATGTGGGAACGCTCTATCCCGTTACATTGTTATGTCCCCTTCTACCAATCAGCACCAGCTTCCTTCTGCCCGCTTTTGGATGCTTAAAATAATTAACAAGAAGTGAGCACTGAAGATGGGGAGACGCATGCTGGTGCTGACTGGTTAGGCTAGTGTGTCATATATAACAATGTCAATTGGGCGACTTCTGACCGCCAAACTGCCCCGGCACCAGAGGTGAGTATAAGGCTTTTTTATTTTATGCAGATGAACATAGGGAATGAGAAGGGGTTGATCAAGTAGTGGACAACCTCTTTAAATCAAGAATAAGGACGTAAATAAAACTTTAAGGAGTGTTTTGTTCATGGGAAGGATTCAAAAAGACAGTCACATACACAGTTCAACATTATTACTTAATTTGCTTGTTCTCATAATACATGCCTTTAGACATGGACGGTATTTTTGAACAGTAAGTATGTCTCTGACCAGTGGTACCTTGACTACCTTTGGTCCCCAGAAAGGTTATGTACCCTAGGTATAGATGCTACAAGATTCATCATTATATTAAATATTACATAGGATGTTGCTTTGACTGAAACTTATACAGTTGTGGTCAAAAGTGGTTGGCACTCTTGAAATTGTTCTAGAAAATGAAGTATTTTGCCCAGAAAATTATTGCAGTCAGACATGTTTTGTCATACACGTTTATTACCTTTGTGTGTTTTGGAACAACACAAAACAACAGAAAAAAAGCAAATTAAACATAATTCCACACAAAACTCCAAAAATATGTCAAACAAAACTGTTGGTGATTTTCCCTCAGGGATGACCCACTGCTGACACAGAGACATAAAAAAGTTGGAATACAGTTTGTCAAAATGTACATGAGTAACAATTAAAGAATCATGGTCTACCTATGGTAGGTTCATATAAAACTGCTAATAAAAATATTACCCTAGAAACTTGACACTTTATTTGATATACATTAAAAATGAACAAATGAATAATATAAAATAAACACACTATATTTTACGCACCTTAAAGTGCCTACATGTAGTAAAGCATGAAGAAGGGAAAGAGATAAAAACAAATCCCTTAGTACTTCACATTTTCATTCAGCATTGCCTACACCCTAGTGCATGGAGCCCCCGCTGCACGTTGGTGACGTTCACAACCTGATATGCAAATTAGGGATGTTTTCAAACAGGGGTGTGTTATATGTTCTGTTATTGTTTATTGCTTGTCAATTGTGAGAACAGCAGACAAATTTGTGTATTAATTGATAAGTAATTTCATAGTTTTTTTAAACTAGTTGAGATAGAAAAATGGATTGAAGCATCTAACTCTTCATGCACTGTGAAATATTGG
>JARQOC010000003.1:383175365-383190923 GCA_033576535.1 Allobates femoralis
ACAACAGAGACATTTTCTTAGGATTTTGACTGTTTGGCCAAACGCTGGGACCTTCTGTGAGTGGCCTCTACAGTCGTGACACCGGGCCATCTCTCACTGTATTTCCCCATCGCTTATGAGTATAGTAAAACTTACAAAAATTACAAGAAAAAGGGACTCTGATACACATTGTATGGTTATATGTGCCCTATGGGTGTTTGTGCTCCACTTAAGAGATCTAACTATGCGAATACCTATCCTTTTTTGTATGCTTTTTTTTAAGTAGAATGGAGTCAATGGAGAAAGTGCAGTAGAAAAACGGAGCAATAACTGACATGCTCATTATTTTCTGGATGCGCTTTCTGCACCACTAACGAAGCAGTCAAAACCGTTGATGTCTGCACAGCAAATTGAAAATCCTATTCACTTTGCTCTGATCTGATCTGTTTTTGGCAAAGTTTAAAAAAAAAATCACAACACCAAAAACGGATCAATATCACAGCCAAAACCCCCAGTGGGCACATAGCCTGTTAGTCATAAAGGAGAACCTCATACGCATTATGTTAAAATTTTTACTTAACGGGGACTCCTAGAGTCCTAATGCTATGCACTGCAATACACCCTGGTAGACGCATAGAGCCAGTCCTCAAAAAATGTTTTTTTTCCTATTTTTCAGGAGTGGGACGCCTAGACATGTAGTGCTGTGTGCATGGGCTGCCAAAAATTAAAACAATTTTTATACAATACCCTGAGGATTGGGATAAACAAAGGGGGCAGTGCCACACAGGATCTAAGCACAGTTCATCAGAGATTAAAAGTACAAAGCTGAAGCACTTACCAGGCTTAAGGCTAGGTCTCACATAACGATATTGGTAACGATATCGTCCTATTTGTGACGTAGGAACGATATCCTTACCGATATCGTTGCGTGTGACTGATAGCAGCGATCAGGCCCCTGCTGTGAGGTCGCTGATCGTTGCACAGGGCTCCTGACCATTTTTTGGTCGTTGGCCCCCCCGCTGGTCACCACACATCGGTGTGTGTGACCGGCGGGGGCAGCGATCAGCGACCTGTCAGGATCCCCCGCCATGTCACAGCGCTGCACAGCAGCGCTGTAACATGACATCCAGGGTGACAAGCGGGCTTAGAGACCCGCTTGTTTACCATGGTTACCGGCACCCGCCCGCTTCCGAGTTGCGGGGAGCGAGCGGGTGCCGACCTCTCCTATCCTGTCCCTCACTATTCTCATCTCTCCCTGCTATTTCCCTGTTCCCTACTCTATCCCCTATCCTAAACCCTAATCCTATCCCTCTCCTTGTTCTAAATAAAGAAATCCCCCCCGAGGCTCACCGGCATCAGAGGCTCCCATACCGGCATCTCTGTAATGGAGATCTCAGGGGTAAAGGACCTGTGATGAGGTCACAGTCATGTGACCGGCCTATACTATACAGTATACAGTATAGGCGGGTCACATGACTGTGACCTCATCACAGGTCCTTTACCCCTGAGATCTCCATTACAGAGATGCCGGTATGGGAGCCTCTGATGCCGGTGAGCCTCGGGGGGGGATTTCTTTATTTAGAACAAGGAGAGGGATAGGATTAGGGTTTAGGATAGGGGATAGAGTAGGGAACAGGGAAATAGCAGGGAGAGATGAGAATAGTGAGGGACAGGATAGGAGAGGTCGGCACCCGCTCGCTCCCCGCAACTCGGAAGCGGGCGGGTGCCGGTAACCATGGTAAACAAGCGGGTCTCTAAGTGCAGGAGAGACCCGCTGTTACCATGGTTACCAGCGTCCGTCCGCTCCCAGGATGCAGGGAACGAGCGGACGCTGGGTACCAACGATCTGGCTGCCCAGAGGTCGCTGGTGAAGTCTGTCAGTGTGACAGCTCACCAGCGACCTGATAACGATGTGTCAACGATGCATCAACGATGCTGATCGTTGTCGGCATCGCTGACACATCGTTATGTGAGACCGGGGCTTAAGGGTGGAAGAAACAGCATATTGACCCTGGGAGGAGATCCCAACAAAGGTCCTGGTGTTTCGGTCTACTGCAGGGCTCCTGGTACATGAGGTGATCCTCAATTGTCCACAGGTTAGAATAAAGAGATATAAAAAAAACTGTCTATTGTTGGGGCTCCCAACAATAGAGAATCATATGATGTGCTATATAAGCTTATTTAAAAAAAAATTTGTAGAATAATAATTTTTTTTAGATAGGCTTATAGAGCACATCATCTGATTATCAAGAGCGGTGACAATACACTGTGTTTTTTTATATCTTTTCAAAAATTAAAACAAGGGAAGCCAATACAACATTGAAGACTCATAGAAGAAACGTCAGAATTTATGTTTTCCCAATTATTAAATAGCTAGTAAAGCCTATGCACTATGTGCAATGACCACCAAAAGTTAAAGGGAGGGATCCCAATACACTCTGAAAGACACGTAGAAGAAACATCCACATTTTTTGCCATTATTATGGAGTGGGACTCCAACACTAGTAAAGTCTATGCATAATGTGCAAGGGCTACCAAAAATTAAAATGAGAGACTCTAATATACTTTGGAAGACACATATAGGACGGCCACAGAAAAATGTATTTTCCCATTATTAAAGAGTGAGATTCCAATACCAGTAAAGCCTATGCACTACATGCAAATGCTGCCAAAAAATTAAAAAGAGGGACTCGAATACACCTTTGAAGACCTCGGAAAAATGTATTTTCCCATTGTTAAAGAATTGGAACACCTACAATTCTAACGGCTATGCATATAGAGGAAGGGCTCTGAATTTTTTTTGTCCATTATTAAAGGAGTGTTGCTACAAAACTAGTGAAGCCTATTGCACTATGTGCAAAGACCTGCAAAAATTAAAAGGAGGGACTACAATACACCTTGGAATACACGTAAAGGAAGGCCTCAGAGAAGTATTTTCTCATTATTGAAAGAGTGGGACTTTAACGCTAGTACAGGCTATGCACTATGTGCACGGACTGCCAAAAATTAAAAGAAGGTACGCCAATGCACACTGGAAGACACTTAGAAGAAAGCCTCATACTTTTATTTATTACATTATTAAAGGAGTGTGACTCCAACACTAATAAAGTCTATGCACTTTGTGCAAAGGCTGCTAAAAATTAAAGGGAGGAACTTCAATACACCCTGAAAGACACGTAGAGGAAGGCCTCAGAAAAATGTATTTTCCGATTATTAAAGGAGTGGGACTCTAAGGGCCACTTTACACACACCAACTTATCTGTCCAACTTCTGAACAGATCTCTGGTTGCAGTGAAATCATGGACACATTGTTCCATTTTGTGGTTGTGTACAAATAGAACAATGTGTCCATGATTTCACTGCAACCAGTAAGTTGGTCAGAAGTTGAACAGATAAGTTGGTGTGTGTAAAGTGGTCATAAGAGTATTAAAGACTGTGCACTATGTGCGAGGGCTGCCATAATTAAAATGAGGGACTACAATACACCTTGGAAGACATGTAGTGAAAGCCCTCAACAAAAATAATTTTCCCAACATTTAATGATAGGCTTTACTAGTGTTAAAGTCCCAATGTACTACATGGAATGGCTGCCACAATGTAAAAGGAAGGAGGGACTTCAATAAAACCTGGAAGACACAAAGAGGAAGGGCTCTGAATTTTTTACCCACAATTCTATTTAGTGGGATTTCTACACTAGCAAAGCCTATGCACTATGTGAAAGTCTTGCCAAAATAAAAGGAGAGTCTCCTAGACACATAGGGGAAGTCCTCAGAAAAATGTATTTTGCCATTATTAAGTTTTTGCTATCTGATCTGAGAGAATCATGCTGTAGGCAAAGATATTCTGAATCCAATTATGTTTAACTTAGATCCATGGCTGCAGCCGTCACTAACCAAGCATTTAGTTTAAGCCATGCAGTAGAGCTTGGAAAGCTGCCCATACTTTCAATAGAGATTATACATTGATGGTGAAAGTGTCTATCAGTGGAGTGGGCATGTTTCAACCTAGTAAAGCCTATGCACTATGTGCACGGACAAAAAAAAATGAAAAGAAAAGACTCCAATACATGCTAGAAGACACGTAGATGGAAGCCTGTGAATTTTATTTCCCATTATTATGGAATGGGATTACAGCCTGTGCATAATTTGCAAGGGCTACCAAAAATTAAAAGGAGGGACTCTAATACACTCTAGAAGACAAGTAAAGGCAGGCCTTAGAAAAATGCATTTTCCCATTATTAAAAGACACGTAGAGGAAAGCCTCAGAATGTTTTTCCTATTATTAAGGAGTGAGACTCTGACACTAATAAAGTCTATGCATAATGTGCAAGGGCTGCTAAAAATAAAAGAAGAGCTACTCCAATACTCCCTGGTCTGGTTATAAACCACAGCCCGTAGATAAGCTTATTAAATCAAGCAACGGAATCCTCCGGTTTCGTCCTCGTGCTTCCTACGAGGTCTTCTCCGGGGAAACACTAGTGCCGGGCGGCGTCACGTGTCTAGTAAAGGGGCCGATCCAGCTGACGTCTTCTCAGGTGCTCTCCCTCTTCTGCAGCTCACTCCACCACTCTCCCCATAGGGAGTCAAAATGATACAAAAGGATGGAAGCGTGGTGTATGTTTGAGCGCTGAGGTAAGGAAGATCTCTGATGCTGGCTTCTTTTCCAGACTCTCCTGCCTCCTCCGAGCCCACGCTGCTCCAGCTGTGTCATACACAAACACTTTCACCTTCCCAGCGTGGGCTCGGAGGAGGCAGGAGAGTCCGGAAAAGAAGCCAGCATCAGAGATCTTCCTTACCTCAGTGCCCAAACATACACCACGCGTCCATCCTTTTGAAAAGTAAAAGAAGGTATGCTAATACACACTGTAAAACATGTAGAAGAAGGCTTCATACATTTATTTTTGATGTTATTAAAGGAGTTGCGCTAGAGCACTAGTAAAGCCTATGCACTATGTGCTAGGGCTGCTAAAAATTAAAGGGAGGAACTTCAATACACCGTGGAAGACACATAAAGGAAGGCCTCAAAAAACTTATTTTCGAATTATTGAAGGAGTGGCACTTCAACACTAGTAAAGCCTATGCATTATGTGCAAGAGCTGCCAAAAATTACAAGGAGGGACTCCAGTAGACCCTCGAAGACGCATAGTAGAAAAACTCAGAACCTCCCCTTAATTTTGAAGGAATGGGATTCCTACACTAGTAAAGCCTATGTACTATGTGAAGGGGCTACCAAAACGTAAAATGAAGGACTCTAATACACCTTGAAAGATTTGTAGAGAAGGGCAAGAAGTAAGATGGGAAAGGGTGCATAGGTATACACCAAAACTAAAGTAAAATTAGAATTGACTTTATTTTAACCTCTTTCATCCATTGGATTTGAGTTGTATGGGTCAATCCAGGCTTTGTTTATGATGATAAGAGTTAGCCTGTCAGCATTCTCAGTTGACAGGTGGATGCGCCTATAAATTCTTTTGCCCACAGTGGCGCTAAAAATCCACTCTGGCAAAATACTATTGGCTTTGTAGGCCAGTACCTCCAAGGTGTGTGTCTCCCTCGGAGACACACACTTTGACTGGCAATCAAAAATAGGGGAAAACTGTCTGGGGTCCGTCATGAACCCTCTCCCCATATTGCCCTTTTATCTTTAACCTCCCTGGCGGTATGATTTTGTCAGGAATTTTGTGCTAAAAGCGGTACCATTTTTTCCGTTAAAAATTTCTTTTATGGGCCCAAATTTTATTTATTTTTTTTTCCCGCCCAGTTCCGCCTCCAATGAGCTGCTGCGGCTCACAGAGACGGAACCAGGAAGTCATATGGAGGCATCCGAAGGGGCTCTCACCGGCGATCTCAGCGGTGGATCACCAGAAGGGAAGGAGACTCCGCTGCCATTTACCCCGAGTGTCAGGGACGGATCTACCATGGTGCAGCTGGTTCAGCTGCACCAGGGCCCCGACTGGGTAGGGGGCCCCTCAACCATCAGTAGGGGGCCCCCGTGACCCTGTGACAGAGGAGAGGAGGGTAACTGAGGGAAGCATCCTGCTTCCCTTGGGTGTTCCCGCACCTCCTCTTGTCTGCAGCCCAGGCTCTAACCCTAACCCTAGCCCTAGGAGAAGGGGGCGGCGCCACATCCCTATCATGGCGCCGGCAGCAAGGGGAGGTAAGACCTGTAGCAGGGGCTGTCAGAGCGCAGTCATCAGGTGCGTATCTAGGGGGGTGCAGCCGGACCTTTTGCACCGGGCGCGACTCTGCGGGGGGGCGCCGCCGCGCCGGTGCCAACATCAGATCGGGCATCCTGCGGTGGCACTACAGCGCCGGCGCTAATCTCCTCCGCGCCGCCCTGCGCGTGCGCAGCTCCTGCTGCTTATCCGCCCCCTGGCAGCAGTTCCAACCCCCCCCCCCCCCGTGTCACGTCGCGGCCGCGCTGCGGCCGACGTCACCCGGCAGCCGCAAACAATGAGCGCGCGCCGCGCGTACAGTGGGACACTGAAGAGGAGCTGCTGCTGCAGCAGCCTGCCTGCCTCCCTCCCTCCTCCCTCCTGAGTCGTTGGTCCGTCCTGACTAGTAGGTACTACTCTACTAGAGTAAGTAAATTGTAATAAAATAACCCAGGGCCGGGGGGGAAGTTATGAGGTGTATATATAATATATGTATACATCAGGCGCAGGCACACACTATGAGGTACTATACCTCATAGTATGTGCCTGCCTGGTGATGTATACATATATACACCTCATAGTGTGCCTGCCTGATGTATACATATATATACCTGAGGCACACACTATGAGGTGTAATAACCCCCCTCCCCCCTGACAGCACCGACACCCTCCCCCCCGCTCCTCACCTTCCCCGGGGGGGGGGTGCCGAAATAGAGCTGTGCCCCGGGTGCCATGAACCCTAGTTACACCTCAGGCAGTGATACCCCCCCCCTCATCCGCAGCTACAGCAGGGTCCGCCGGTGCTGGGCACAGCCAGCACCCCCGGCAGTACGGCAGTAGCAGGGTCCGGCGGTGCTGGGCACAGCCAGCACCCGCGGCAGTAACAGGGGCTGCCAGTGCTGGGCACGGCCAGCACCCGCGGCTGTAGCGGGGTCCGCCGGTGCTGGGCACGGCCAGCACCCGCGGTAGTAGCTGGGTCCGCCGGTGCTGGGCACGGCCAGCACCCGCGGCAGTACGGCAGTAGCAGGGTCCGCCGGTGCTGGGCACAGCCAGCACCCGTGGCAGTAACAGGGGCTGCCAGTGCTGGGCACAGCCAGCACCCGCGGCAGTAACAGGGGCTGCCGGTGCTGGGCACAGCCAGCACCCGTGGCAGTAACAGGGGGCGGCTATAGTGTAGCAGGGGCGGCGGTGCTGGGCTCTAACAGCACAACCCCCCCCCCCCCCCCCGAAGCCTTGCAGTGAGCAGCAGCAGCAGTCGCGAGTATTCCCGAGTGTGACTCGGGGTTACCGCTTCTAGCAGTGAAAGTTAACCCCGAGTTACACTCGGGAATACCGCTAGGGAGGTTAATACCCAGTACAGTAGCTTCTATAAAAAAAGGGATTTTGAGATTTTGCTTATTGGCTGCTAGAGCTATCATCCCCTGACATTGGAGGTCAACTGAGGTCTCCTCTGTGATAAAGTGGATAACTGAGATGGATAGGTTACACCACATGGAATCACTTATGGCAGGTGATAGTGATGCTACTTATTAACAGGGACACACATGATTCCTCTGGCATTCCTTTAAGGAGAGCGCAAGGTTCCTTACTTGGTTACGTGAATCATCGTGAATTCTGAAGTGTCAGTATTGTGATTATCGGGTTACCCCTTCCCCCTCCCTTTCCCTCCCCCTACAATTTTCTTCTTTTTCTATCTTCTACCCCCCTCTTTCCTTTTTCCCTCTTTTACTAATTCTACATTCTTGTATTCTATTGCTTGAACATTATATATGAAAAAGTATTGTCCAGAGGTTACTTATTTGAACATAAAACATATGCTCCGCTAAGTACATGAGTTTATAATTCAACATTATTTGATCGCATATCCGAAAATTGTTGGAGGCTTTCCATGCTGTTTCCTTGTTACGATGGACATTTTATGGTGATAATGTGCCTTCTATAATGTCTGGACTCTGTATTTGTGGTTTCTCTGTAATTTCTACCTGAAAACCTTAATAAATATATTTACGGCATAGGGAGAAACTCATGCATTTTGTATTATTATTTATTTAAATAATGAAAAAAATGTGCTTCCCCCTTTTTTGATTGCCAGCCAAGGTAAAGCAAAGCAGCTGGGGGTGGCCGCCCATAGCTGTTAGCTTCATTTGCGCTGAGAATCAAAAATACTGCAGATCGCTAAGCAAACATTTTTTTAATTATTTATTTTTACAAGACTATATGTATGAGCAGCCCAACAGCCAATCACAAACACAGAGAATGGGCATCTGTGATTGGTTGCTGGAGTAACCTGAATCCAGCTAACACATTCTACCATACTAGAATGTATGGGCTGATTCCAGATTATTCCAACAGCCAATCACAGATGCCCATTCTGTGTGACAGTGTCTGTGATTAGCTGTTGAGCGCCTCTGCAGTGAATATCTTGGAAGTTAATGAGCGGCCCTAGAAGTAGAAGATGTGGGACAGCAGGATGCTGGTAAGTATGATAATGATGTTTAATAACAATATTTATTTTACAGCCCCCAGCCCCATCCCATAACTTCAAAGTCTGAGTGTCCAAACCGGGACATTAAAAAAGTCTAGGCGAGTCCACCGAAGCCGAACATCGGCGGGTTCGCCCATCACCACCAGGGAGTATTCAGCGTGCCCTAGCACCACAATGTTAGATCGAGTATAGAGCAGAGACGAACCCAATCATTCATCACTTTTATAGCATGTTTGAAAATGTCCTATCAAAAAAGCCTCAAAGTTTACTCACACATGGGCTTATTTTCTGGCATATAAATGTATTCAGTGTATACCACAGAAGCTAAAATCTCTTTATAGGATTCAAAATGTATAAAAAAATCAAAGCATTTTTTTAATAAGTAAAATAATAAATGTTATAAATATTTTTTTACAATTTATAAATACTTTAAGTAGTAAATATCTCAAAGAAATGTGTTTCCACGAGAAAATAAGTACGGTAACCAAATATATGGAGTGGGGCCAAAAGCTGAAGATTACCAAATTATTCATAATAATAATACTAATTAACTTCTTACACACATAAAATATGTTCAATTCCATGCATCACATTGAATTATTGTACATTATTCACAAAAATTCTGCAGTGATCAGGTACACCTAGTATGTGGCAGATATATTAGGGTATCTTCCTTAGCACTCCAAGAAACAAGCCTTTTACAGAGTAATTGAGATAAAGACAAATTAATGAAATTACATTTATTATTAGGGTGTGGTTGCTGGTGAGATGCCACACAGGCAGAATTACCAGCAATTACCCAGCGATGCGGCGACACCCGACAGTCATTGGGATCTGTTTGCTTCTCGGGCTAAGCAAGGAGCTTACTGGTCGTTGCCCCTGTCACACACAGCGATCCAGCATGCCCAGCGGGAGATCGCCGATCAAAAAATGGTCCAGGCCATTCATTAATGATCAGCAATCTCCCAGCAGGGGGCCGATCGATGCTAAGTGTCACACACAGCGATATCACTGGCAAGGTCGCTGCTACGACACAAAACCTGTGACGTTGTGGCGATATCGTTAGCAATACTGCTATGTGTAATGGGACCTTAAGACAATCATCAACATCAAGCATGACACTTTTAGCAGCCTCTGTTGGCATATACCTATTAGGCTAGGGTCACATTTAGGACCTTGCATCTGTTTGAAAGGATGCTATACAGGATTGTTTTTTTCCCCTTGCCATCCTATGGCATTTTTATCATTTTTAGCACTAGCGTTAATGCATGCATTAACACATGGTACATGAATGCACCATGCATTAACACATGCATTTTCCATTCACTTCCATGTTAAACAAACGCATGCGTTTTTGCAAACACCCCCCAAAATGCTGCTTATCGCGTTTTTTGGTGCTGTTGCAAAAATGCCTAGCGTCAAACGCATTGCACTTTGGCAGTGCGTTTTTTGCATGGGGCCTATGAAAGCATTAATGCTGGTGTTTTTTCACATTTCAGCATGGAAAAATGCTAGCTTTTAGCGCTTCCATGACGCAAATGTGACCCTAGCCTTATTGGATGTTGCTGTCTCTTGTGGCAGGTGAAAAACAGCTTTGTAGATGCCTACTAAGGGCTCAGACACATGGGCATATAAATCGGAAGAATGCAATGTGAGAAAATCTCTCATTGCTCTCTGACCAATGTTAACAAATGAGTGAAAGCAGATGAAGGTTTGTCTTCAACTTTTTTCTCATCTAGATTCTGGATAAGGAAAATGTAGCAACATGCTGCGACTGGATGCAAGTCCCAAGGGAGACTCGCCAATGCAATTCAATGGATGCAATAAAAAATCGCACAGCACACTGGCAGCATAGGGACAGCGTTTTTGGCATGGTCTTTCCCATGCTGAAAAAAGTTAGAGTAAAATAGACAGATAGGATAGATAGACTGCATTTCCTCAATCTGGACAGAAATTGTGCTTGGTTGCCATACACATTATGGTACCTTTACACGCCGCCACAGAGGGTAGCAACAGGTAGGCACCGCACGTGCACGCGCACGTTTTTACCTGTTGCTAATGGTTACCGATGCCGCATATACACACCGCCACAATGTACTCCACTGAAGGTATTTGCGTTCCCCGGAAGTGCCGACGGGTGCCACGGGCTACC
Source organism: Allobates femoralis (assembly GCA_033576535.1). Lineage (NCBI taxonomy): Eukaryota > Metazoa > Chordata > Amphibia > Anura > Aromobatidae > Allobates > Allobates femoralis. The sequence continues at coordinate 383,186,136 of JARQOC010000003.1, forward strand.
TTCTGTGGAGTACCTTCCCTGATTTACACGCCACCACCACAAGGGAATATGGGCGTACATCTTTCGCGCCGCAAGTACATAGGCGTGACAGAGTTGTGTATTAAGTGACGCTCGTACGGTGATTGGATAATGCAATAGCATTATGATTGGCCAGCCTGCGCAGGAAGGCTGGCTAATACATGACGCTATTGCAAATGTGTAGTGTGACTGGTCAGCTCGTTAAATATGGCGCCCTGTACAGGGACAGCCAATGGTTGCACAGTAGCTCCCACCAATGATAGCTGATGGGGCGTGTATCCATGACGCTGTGGCACGCCCCGGGGATTTCACTAGGCCACGCAAATACCTTGCCTGTGCCCCGATTACACGCCGCCACCATAGGAAATGTTCCTTCCTGTTTTTGAGCACGGCTCAGACACAGGTATCCGAAGGAACTGCGGGACACAGAATGAAATTACCCAAATTACACGCCGCCACTTCGTGGTGTTTTCATGGCAACAGGCACAATTGTGTCCGATGCCTGGCAGTTTCTGCCTTCCTGTGGCGGCGTGTACAGGTATCATTAGTGTATGGCAACCAATCTGCCATCATAGTGTGTTAAATAAATGATTGATTAAAAAAAATGCATAGGGATTTGCAGTATTTTTTAGTCTATCCCAGGTAAAGCAGACAGCTGAAAGCTGCCACCCTCAGCCGTCTAATTTTACCTTGGCTGGCAAGAAAATGCATGGGGCTCCACCATATTTTTAAATGCCATCGAATATAAGACTATGCAGCTGAGAACTGGTATTCTCAGCGGGGTGAGGGGCCATTGTTTTAGAGGCCACCCCACCCTAAAGAATAGCAGTCGCTCCTGAAAATGGTGCATTTATTGCAGTGCCATTTCCAGGTGATTTACCAGGCTCTTCCAGAAGTCCTGGTGGTGGTGGCACACTGGGTAATAAGGGGTTAATCGATGCTTTGTATTGCCAGCTTGCATTAAGCTCAAGGTACTTAATGTCTGGCCAATATTAGACCTGGCCAAAAAGAATCTCAAATAAATAATAAAGAAGTCGCAACTAACATTGAAAAAAATAAGTTTATTAGAAATAAAACACAAAGACAGTTAGGGACTCCATCTTTATTTACCCCTCGACTCTCATGCCCCTCCTTGATCCTCTGCAATATTTTCTCTCTTGCTGCACACCACGCAGCTTTGCTTCATCGGAGACCGTGAGGAAGAACACAGCATGTCCTATTCCCAGTCTCTGAACTCTGAATGAATGAGCTGTGCTCTGCAGCATGGTAAGCCGTGAGGTCAGACAAAGACCATGTTGCCTCAGTAACCACTACATGGCGGAGTGAATGCAAGTATGTATCAGAATCTTCTTCAACAACACCTGTTTCCTTACTTGCGTTTAGCGCTCAATCAGCCAGCAAATTTCATGCAGAATAATGCCCCCTGTCACACAGCAAAATGTTTTAAAGCAGTTCCTTCAAACAGAAAGCATTGAAACTATGAAATAGCTGGCCCAGAGTCCTGATCTAAACCCAATAGAAAACCTCTAGAAAATTCTTGGTGACAAAGTTATGGCCAAGAAACCCACAACAGGCACAGAACTGTTGAAGAGACTGGAAGAAAAGTGGACCAAAATCACACGAGAGCAGTGTGAGAGACTAGTGATGTCCTGTGACAGCAGATGTACTGAAGTCATTCAAAGCAAAGGCCTGTACAAAGCAAAGGTCTGTACACTTCCTACTGATTGGTGTCTGTTGTAACCTTCACAAAATTTAGTTTTAATCTTTTTCTGTGCTACATTCACTGCTGTTCTCTAATTATGATCATCATGTTTTGAGTAAAATAAAGATTTTAAGTTGATAAACTTTGGTTATTTTGGAAAACACTGTTCTAGTGGCATGGTGTGCCCCTTACACAGAAATCTTCAAATGTTCATCAATGTAGATTACATTCTGTCTGAAAAAATCAAGTGATTATACATTGTTTTCTAATTTTGATCACCAGTGTACATGGAGTACTCATGGTATAAAGGACCAAAACCACATGGAGTGCTCATATTATAGAAGACCGAAACCACATGGAGTGCTCATGTTATAAAGGGTCCATGTGGAGTGCTCATGTTATACAGAACCTACATGGAGTGTTCATCTTATAAAGGACCAATATAGAGTTTCATGTTATAGAGGATCCATATGGAATGCTTATGTTATAGAAAACTGACGAGAAGTGCTTATGTGATAGAGGAAACATGTGGAGTGCTTATGTTATAGAGGAGTCACATAAGTGCTTATGTTTATGTACTACAGGGTGCAGACAGTGGTGTAACTCGAAGCCCATGGGCCCCGATTAGAAAGCTCCAATGAGGTCCCCAGTTATTGTAAATCTTCAATAGCTAGGCTTTTTCTTTAAGGCAAAGGGAGTTTTGGTGTACCCTAGGCTCCAGGGTGTGGGTGTGATTGTAATCCCTGCACCTTTTGTAGTTACGCTCCTGGGTGCAGGGTCTCTTTGAACCACCATATAGTTTTTTCACACGTTTCTGCCTCTTATAAAAATGTGTATTCTGCAAAGCACATGTCTGATTCCTATTCAGCGTTCTTTTTTAACAAGTTCGAGAAGTAGATGCCAGAAACAGGAGCAGGGATTTCACAGTTGTAGAAGTACGAGCCAGTTCTGAAGCTCATTTCCTGGAGTGTCGCTTACAGAAAGATTTCCACAGCGGCGTGCTTCCTTCCTCTCTGTGTATATTGGTTGCAATAAAGTGTATCATTTTGGCAAGAGGAGCTAGTGTTTTTTAATGGTTTTATTTTTGTTTTCTTTAATAATTGAAGATTAACTGAATATGTTTTATGAACATGGGCCTGGAAACATTAGATTTCAGGCTGATTGTAACTTCCAAATAAATCAGATTTGGCAGGGAAGTCCAACTCATGCTTGGTATAAATGTTTCACTGTATTGTATTTCCTGGTGATTTTTTCATCTGTGTCACAGTATATGCAGCTCTATTTCTTAATATTTAGAAAGACTCAGATGTCTCATAGTGCCAGTGACTTATGTGCCATATCTTGTACATCAATCTGCTGAATAATATAAGAGACACAATATAAAGCTAGTTCTCATTTGTTCCTCTCTTTAAATGTTATCAATGTAGCGACAATATGCATGCTATAAGTCAAATATATAGCAATGGCAAATAATTTACACTGAAATGCAGAGGACCTAATTCGTAAAAACTGATCCCTGTGTCATAGCAATAATTCATATGAATTCTATCACTAATACATTATCTTGAATGTGGCCTTAAAAGAGTGGTCCTCTACTTCACAAAGTAAAAAGAAACTTCTAAACATCCCTGCCAGACCGGCACCCCTCCTCCACTCTCAACCCTTGTGTCCCCTGCCAATCTCCTGATATAATCTGTAGATTATGAAAAGATATACCCCCTAAATATGTATTACACGGCATTTAACTTCATCAAATATATAACAACAGAAGCGTTTGAGCATTGTTCCTGCCTTTTTGGTTGTCTGCTATACTATTCAAAGTAAATTCAGCTAATTTCTATATATTATCCAATTTTAAGCAATATGCTTTGTCTTTTTGTATAAAATCAAATGCACTCACATTCATTCAGATATCTTAATTAATTAATTTTTATTTTAAGTTATATTTATGTATTTTAAAATATTTAATAAAAATATACTGTATTTTATTGGCATAAATTAATTGTTTTGGCATTCTGTTGTTATATAACTCCTGATCTGTGGAAGAAAGCAGGATTGTCCTGCTCATGTAGAATAAGGAAAGGCTGCAGCGATTAGCAACTGCTGCAGTCGCCTTCCATAGCTTATGTCAGGAGATCAGCAGGGTACACAAGGCTGGGAACATGTGATCAAAAATGGCTTTACAGTTTGTCAGATTTGCAGTACAGTTCTTTGTTCTGTGTGTGTCATCACATGACCAGGATACAATTTTCTTCAACAAGTAATAAAAAAGGGAGAAAAAAAATGAAAGACAGCAATTGCAGATCTTCATGTTAAAGTTTATTAGAAAATTGTATAGCTCCCCAGGAAGAACATTTAGGTTACACTATTCACTAATCCCCAACATTGGAACATAATTGATTTTTTATTTTTCAGCAGATTTTAGCAATTAAATGTTTAAAGTGGCATTTCCAGAATTGCAAGTTATCCCCTATTTTTCTGATCACTGTGGGTCTGACTAATGGGACCTCCTGTGATCCCCAGAATGGTGTAATGCAGATTCATTATCGTGGTACTGTCACAGAAAGCAGAGTACAGCGCTCTCCGTTCAACATGAGACTCTGCAAAGACCTGTTCTTGTGGTTCCAGAAATCTCATTCTTGGGATCACTGGAGGTCCATTATCCTATACATAAGTAGTCAGCACATCACAAATTTTCTAAGTAAATATATTTCCAAAGGTGCTACTGGCATGGATTTCTCACCAGCTGTCGGTAACAATGCATCCTACACACACAGGCAAATAAATCAAACATAGATCTCCATAAATTAAGTTGTATGATAATGAGAGATCACACAGGGAAAAAGTATTAAATGCTACTGAAATGTAATTAACACTTTGCACAAAAGCCTTTGTTGATGATGACCGCTTCAAGATGTCTCCTGTATGGAGAAACTAGTCGCTTGCATTGCTCAGTTGCTCAGTTGTGATTTTGGCCAATTCTTCCACATAAGAGAAAACTGTGGATAAAGTTAAAGAGCAAATAGGATCTTATCTTGGTGATAAATAAGGAAATGAAATATTGGTTT